>CM059431.1:139744147-139923130 GCA_030390025.1 Squalus acanthias
CCCCACACCCCACTGACCCAGCCCCACGCCCACACCCCACTGACCCAGCCCCACGCCCACACCCCACTGACCCAGCCCCACACCCTACTGACCCAACCCCACACCCACACTCCACTGACCCAGCCCCACACCCACACCCCACTGACCCAGCCCCACACCAACACCCCACTGACCCAGCCCCACATCAACACCCGACTGACCCAGCCCCACATCAACACCCCACTGACCCAGCCCCACACCCACACCCCACTGACCCAGCCCCACACCCCACTGACCCAGCCCCACACCCCACTGACCCAGCCCCACACCCACACCCCACTGACCCAGCCCCACACCTCACTGACCCAGCCCCACACCCCACTGACCCAGCTCCACACCGACACCCCACTGACCCAGCCCCACTCCCACACCCCACTGACCCAGCCCCACACCCACACCCCACTGACCCAGCCCCACACCCCACTGACCCAGCCCCACACCCACACCCCACTGACCCAGCCCCACACCCACACCCCACTGACCAAGCTCCACACCCCACTGACCCAGCCCCACACCCCACTGACCCAGCCCCACACCCCACTGACCCAGCCCCACACCCCACTGACCCAGCCCCACACCGACACCCCACTGACCCATCCCCACACCCACACCCCACTGACCCAGCCCCACACCCACACCCCACTGACCCATCCCCACACCCACACCCCACTGACCCAGCCCCACACCCCACTGACCCAGCCCCACACCCACACCCCACTGACCCAGCCCCACACCCACACCCCACTGACCCAGCCCCTCACCCCACTAACCCAGCCCCACACCCACACCCCACTTACCCAGCCCCACATCCCACTGACCCAGCCCCACATCCCACACCTCACTGACCCAGCCCCACACCCCACTGACCCAGCCCCACACCCCACTGACCCAGCCCCACACCCCACTGACCCAGCCCCACAGCAACATACTACTCACCCAGCCCAACACTGATAATCCACGGAACCAGCCCCACCCACAGGATGGAAGTGCACCGTGTCTGTCACAAGAGGGCGGGCAGAGTACTCTAGGGCACCGAGCCCACAGGATGGCACTGTAGCTCACCTGGCAGATTGTTATGGACAAGCTGAACGTTTTGTAAAGTATCTGCAGGACCAGGGACTGATTCCGAATGACATGGCGTACAGCAAAGATCCTGGCTGGATACGATAGCCAAATACCCGACTTATCAGGTTGATGAGGCAAGATTACAGGTCTCCACAAATAGCAGCTTTGATTTATAAAGCGTCTTTAAATTAGTACGACGTTCCAAGGCACTTTGCAGGAGCGTTAACAAACAAAATTTGACACTGAGCCACATATTAGGACAGGTGACCAAAAGCTTAGTCGAAGAGGTAGATTTTAAAGGAGCGTCTTAAAGGAGAGAGGGGGAATTCCAGACTTTAGGACAGTAGAAGGCAGGGCCGCCAGTGGTGGAGTGATTACAATCGGGGGTGCGCAAGAGGCCAGAATTAGAGGATCGCAGAGATCTCGAGGGTTTAGGGTTGGAGGAGGTGACAGAGATAGGGAGTGGCGAGGCCATGGAGGGATTTGAAATCAAGGATGAGAATTTTTAAATCGAGGTGTTGCCAATGTAGGTCAGAAAGCACACTGGTGATGGGTACTTTCTATATCAGATCTATACAGACACGTCTCAGAAAAGCTGCATCAAATTCGTCAAATACAACTTGCCTACAGCTAATCTGTTCCAGCCTCCCTTTTATCTCTAAATGTTCACTGATTCAACCTGGAATTACAGATTCGAACAGCTTGCTCACCAATAACAGACTAATTGGTCTGCAGTTACCCGCTGATCCTCTCTCCCCATTTTAACAGAGACATTGTTTGGGCTCTTTCAGTCCACCTGTATTTTCGGATATTATCTGAGGATTGAAAAATTGTGGTCAGAGTCCCTTTTATCTCCCCTCTGATTTCCTTTAACAGCCTGAGGTGCATTATCTCTGAGCCCAGTGACTTATCCACCTCGGCTATTTTTCTCAGATCCAAATCCTTCGCTACAGTGATCACTGACTGGACCCACATCCTCCTCCATTACATCAACATTTTCACTTCTACCAACAAAGGAAATATTTTGTATCTCCCCATACCTTCACCCTCCATGAGTTTCCCCCCACTCCCCCTCTATCTCACCTCCACTGCAACGTTCCCGCTAAGCTGCACGACCGCACAGCTATCTGGAGATGTCGCACAGGCCGCTTACCGGCTTTTCTATGGTAGATTTGGCACATGCGTGAAATTGTGAATGGGTCCCGCACGCAAAAAAAATTAGGGGGAACATTGCTATTACCCTTCTTATTGCTTAACTGTGTACATATGGATTACATAGAATTACAAATATACAACACAGAAAAAGGCCATTTGGCTCAACCAGTCCATTTATGCTCCACTCGAGCCTTCTCCCATCCTTCCTCATCTATATATCAGCATAACCCTCTATTCCCTTCTCCCTCACAGGCTTATCAAACCTCCCCTTAAATGAATCTATACTATTCGATTCAACCACTCTCTGTGGTAGGGAGTTCCACATTCTCACCACTCTCTGGCTAAAGATGTTTCTTCTGAATTCCCTATTTTATTTCTTGGTGACTATCTGACATCGATGGTCTCCAGTTTTACTCTTCCCCACAAGTGGAAACACTCTGTCTACTGTATCAAAACCTTTCATAATTTTAAATACTTCTAATAGGTCACCCCTCAACCCTCTCTTTTCAGGAGAAAACAGACCTACCTGTTCAAACTTTCCTGGTAGGTATAGCCTCGCAGTTTTGGTATCATCCTTGTCAATCTTTTTTGCACCTACTCCAGTGCCTCTATACGTTTTTTCCAAAATATGGCGACTAGAACTATACGCAATACTCCAAGTGTGGTCTAACCAAGGTTCGATACAAGTTTAGCAAAACCTCTATTTTTCAATTCTATCCCTCGACAAATAAAACCTCGTGCTTGGTTTGCTTTTGTTATGGCCTTATTGACCTGCGTCTTAACTTTTAATGATGTATATTTGTACTCAGAGATCCCTTTGCTCCTCTACCCCATATAGATTCTTATTTTCTATGTAATATGTGACCTCCTTACTTTTCTTACCAAAATGTAATACATCACACTTATCCATGCTGAAATTCATTTGCCAATTATATGCCCATTCTGCTAGTTTATTAATGTCTTCCTGTAATGTATTGCAGTCCTCCCCAGTATTGACTATCCCTCCCAATTTGGTGTTGTCCACAAATTTAGAAATTGTGTTTTTGATTCCAAACGCTAAATCGTTAATATAAATTGTGAACAACAGTGGTCCCAGCACTGATCCTTGTGGAACACCACTATCCACCTTCTGCCACTATGAATAGCTACCCTTTACCCCTACTCTCTGATTCTGTCTTGCAGCCACCTAACTATCCATTCTGCTACTTGTCCCCCGAATCCTCATGCTCTCACCTTATACATTAGTTTATTATGTCGTACCTTATCAAAGGCATTTTTGGAAATCTAGATATTTTACATCTACTACATTACCCCTGTCTACTCTCTCTGTTCCCTCTTCAAAGAATTCAATGAAGCTGGTCAAGCAAGTCTTTCCCATTTGAAATCCACGTTGACTATTCATTATTATATTTTTGGTTTCTAGATGTTTTTATATTTTCTCTTTTAGTACAGATTCCATTATTTTTCCTACTACTGATGTTATGTTGACTGGTTTATAGTTTCCTAGATATCTTCGATCTCCCTTCTTAAATATACGTATAACGTTAGCCATCCACTAGTCCTCTGACACCTTTTTCGAACGAATTATTCAAAACGTGTAATAGTGCCTTTTCACTATTTTCTTTTAAAATGCACGGATTCTATCTTAATATAGCCACAGGGACATCCTTGTGTTCAAAATATCTCTTTCATCCTTTGAGACGCTCCTTAAAACTTACCTCTTTGAAGAAGCGTTTGTTCACCTGTACTAATATCTCTCTATGTGGCTCGGTGTCACATTGTGTTTGATGACGCTCCTGTGAAGCGCCTTGGGACGTTTTACTATGTTAAAGATGCTACAGAAATCCAAGTGTCTTGTTGTTCTCCTAGTGCTGTCCTTTATTAATTCTGGCATCCACAATTATTTTTCTCTCTCCTGAAAATGTTATGACCAGGAACATGTCTGAGTCCAGTGATATCCCTGGCCCTGTCCTATCAATACTAAATCACATCTCATGCTTCTGACTTTCCAAATGTCTTTGGAATGATTTGTACATTTACAGGCACAATATTCAAACCTAAATCCAATTCTTTGGAATGTTGACCCTTGTTTAATTTGCATTTTAACACCAAGTCACTTCATCTCTCACTACTCAAAAGCAATCTTCCTTTTTCCTGCTAATAATTTTTCACTATTTCATAAATATTCTGTTTCAGCTCAAACAGTTTTATTAATTCCGCTCTCTAGTCTCAGATGCGGATAATTCCCACCCTACAGTCATATCAGTTGATACGTCCCACTGCTCCATTCACCTATTCTGTAAAACTGTTGTTGTTGGTGGGTTCAGATCACGGCCGACCCTTCCCTTCTCCCTGAACTCACTCTAGGCACCCAAGAACATGAGCCCTTCCCTCCTGCTCCAGCCAAGCAGCCCCACATTGACCTGTCTCATTATTTCCCTCATACAGCGGCCCAGTGCAAAACAATCCAGAGATCACCACCTTGAGGCCTTGTCTTTAGTCTAGTGCCTCAGTCTCAATATTCCCTCTATAAACGTATTTCTATCCGTGGAACTGATTCCGACTATGGGTAATTTCTGCTCCCGTTCCCATCTTTTCCAGGATGCTCTTCTCTCTGGCACCAGGGAGGCATCTTACCATTCGGAACCTGCTCAGGGCTGCAGACGATTCTGTCCATGCACCTGACTACAGAATCTCCCACCACTATCGCTATTCTATTTTTGTTCCCCACCTGCCTCTCACCCCCGCCCCACTGGGTGGCCTCCTGCTCCCTGGTTTCACACTGTTGCTCAGGAAGACCCTCCTCTGAGTCACTGTCTCCGTCCACCTTACGGCCCTCAGTACTAGCTATTATTGGACAGTTCCAGTACTCGGGCTCCCTCCACCTGTGACTGTGATGTCCCTCTAGAGGGTCACTCACTTCCCTCTTTGTACTCAGCCCCTGTCCTGTTCCCTTTTCCTGTGTGAGCTGCAAGTTCAGGCACTTGATCTGGTCCTTTTATCGGGACAGAAATTGTACTTTAAAGTATTTTGTGAACCTACCTGTGTCTATGCTCAGGCTCCTGATCGTTAAAATATCTTCCTCCCAGTCTGGACCTTCAGCCATGGTGTTGACAGGCGTTCCCAGATTCTGATGCTCTGTAATAAATATATTAATAGGAGGGTTGGATGGAAATATTAAAATGAGAAGGAGAACATTGCCTTGTTAAACATAATATCAAGTCCCTCCTCCCCCATCAGTACAGCAGCTGTTAGCTCTGGGATCGAGCATTTCCCGAATCTTACGATCAACTCTCCACATCAGGTGCGACACAGACAGCTGCCCAGTGAAATCCAGTGAGTCCCGCTGATCTTGCGTGTGCATGTTGGCAGGCGCTGCAGACCCGAGCAGTTCATTTCTATTGCCACTTGTTTCTCCACTTTTCCTTTTCTCTCTATCCCTCCCTCATCACTCTCTCCTGTCATTATGCTTCCTTTCATCTCTCCTCTCTCAGATACACTGCCTTTCCAAATCCCTACACTAACCCTTCATTACTCTTCGACCATTCTACTCTGCTGCTGCCGTCCCAGGCTTGACTCCCTCTTAAATAAGTCTACAGCTTCCCTCTGTGCCTCTCTTGGCATCCTCCGAATCTCCCACCGTGGCACTCGTTGCTGCCTCCTCACGAGCAGCAACCCCAACTGTATTATGCGACTCTCTCGTCGACCTTCTGCCCAGCCAGCCCGCTGGGGGCTAATCTTCTCAATCTCCTTCCCGTCCAACTCACCCCTCCCAGCGCAGACCGTGTGGACACTGGCAGTGGGTTAGCCATCACCGAACCTCTCCCCATCTCCCTCCAGAATGTCCATTCAGCTGCGAACAAGGTCCTTGCCATCCATGAGCTTATCGTGGATGACTGCATCGACATCATGGCCCTGATGAAAACTTGGCTGAGGGGTGATGACGCGTTACCCTTAAATGAAGCCTCCCCGTGTGACTATATCTTCCACCACTTGCCCCGCCCAGACACCATGGGCAGTCTCATCACCCACTCACACCTTGGTCTTTCCCCCTACTCCTCCGCCACTTTCTCCTCCTTTGAGCATCTCACCTTATTCCACAACTCTCACCTCATTTTAAATTCTCATTCTCTCCCGCCCACCCAAATTCCATTATAAATTTATCACCCTCTGCACCTGCACCGAGCGACTTCTCATCCTCGGTGATTTCAACCTCCATTTCAATTCATCATGGTCTCTGTCCTCTTGAATGGATATGGCGGACAACTGGTTTAGCCATTCGCCGCCAGATCTGGCTGCACAACATAAAGCATTATCGGGTCCTGCTGTCGTCTGCCAAAATTGCTCACTATTCCAGAACCTGGAATGCAAAGCTAAAAACCGGCTTCTCTTCTCCACTGCTAACCATCTTCTTAAACCCGTATCCCCGGTCTCCTCCACCCTCACCTCCTTCGCTTCAACCACTCCCTGTTACAGCGAGTTCCACATTCTCACCACTCTCTGGCTAAACATGTTTCTTCTGAATTCCTATTTGATTTCTTGGTGACTATCTTATAGCTTGCTCATCCACCGCATTGATACAGCCAAACAACGAAACCCCACTGAACCAGCACCTTCCCGCCTGCCCACCGACTTAGCCCCGCCCCCGGCCGACCCAGCCCTGCCGCCCCGCAGCCCCTCTGCCCCAGCCCCGCCGACCTAGCCCCGCAGCCCCTCCGACCCAGCCCCGCAGTCCCAGCTATTTGTGCTGTAAATTAATTGCAGGGTCCAGGGACTGATTCCGAATGACATGGCGTGCAGCAAAGATCCTGGCTGGATACGATAGCCAAATACCCGACCTATCGGGTTGATGAGGCAAGATTACAGGTCTCCATAATAGCAGCTTTCATTTATATACCTTCTTTAATATAATAAGGCGTTCCAAGGCACTTTGCAGAAGCGTTATCAAACAAAAATTGACACCGAGCCACATATTAGGACAGGGGACAAAAGCTTGGTCAAAGAGGTAGGTTTTAAGGAGCATCTTAAAGCAGAGAGGGGGAATTCCAGACTCTAGGGCAGTAGAAGGCATGGCAGCCAATGGTGGAGTGATTAAAATCGGGGGTGTGCAAGAGGCCAGAATTGGAGGATCGCAGAGATCTTGAGGGTTTAGGGTTGGAGGAGGTGACAGAGATAGTGAGTGGTGAGGCCATGGAAGGATTTGAAAACAAGGATGAGAATTTTTAAACCGGGGTGTTGCCGGATCGGGAGCCAATGTAGGTCATAAAGCAAATGGGTGATGGGTGGACGGGACTTGGTGCGAGTTTGGGCTGTGTTCAAGCTTATGGAGGGTGTGAGATGGGAGACCGACCAGCAGTGCTTTGGAATAGTCTTGTCTAGAGATAACGAAGGCAGGGAAGTGGGTTTCAGCAACAGATGAGCTGAGGCGGGGTGGAGACGGCAATGTTACGCAGGTGGAGGAAGAGGGTTTTGGTGATGGAGTGGATATGCGGTCGGATGCTGATCATAGGGTCTAATATGACAGCAAGTTTGCGAAAGGTCTGATTCAGCCTCAGACAGTGGGCAGGGAGAGGGATGGAGTCGATGCCTCGGGAACACAGTTCGTGGCGGGGACCGAAGACAAGGGCTAATGTTACCCGTCTACCTGTCCCACAGGTGCTGCTCACCCGAGAATCCCTCCCACTGACACGGCTTGTTGATGCTTTTCATGCATCTCCACACATCAGCAGGGTGCACGGTCAAGGAAACACTTACTTTGGAAAGCCTGGTCGCAGTCAGATGCCGAGGGGTGCTCCGGGGATCAGACTGGGAGGCAGGGGCCCGATGGGCTGTGCGAGGGGGCGGGGAAGGACAGGAACTTATTGCAGTCTTACCCTGAATATAACGGACATTGTAGCTGGGAGGAAACATACATCACTTATAATATCAAAACGAACTTCTAATCTTATTACAAAATAGCTAAATACAGGAAATCTGTAATAAAGTCAGAAAATGCTGGAAACACTCAGCGGGTCAGGCAGGGTCTGTGGGGAGGGGACGGTGGGATTAACGGTTCAGGTCAATGACCTTTCCTGAAAACGGGTTCAGGATCTGAAACATTAACCCCACCTTCCTCTCCCCACAATCGCTGCCTGACCCGCTGAGTGTTTCCAGCATTTTCAGCTTTTATTTCTAATAATATTACTCATCCCCATTTCAGACTATATTCTGTGCTTTACTTGGTTTGGGTTCTCACCATTTCAGAATACACTGGGAATCTGATGCTCGCTGTGTCTCTGACGTTGATTTTGGAAGCACATTCCCTGCTTGCTTTGACCGGTGTTGTTCTACTTCTGTATTGTGTGTGTCTGTGACCAATGAAACAGGAGGCAAACACTCACCCGGCGTTTAATGTCTTTCACCGTCCCCAGTACTAACACTGGGGATATCCAAAGGTAATGAAACTGTGCTCAGCATTCACTATCTGACAATACTCTGTACCCGCTGGTCACAGGCCGTGCTGATCTGTGAGGTTTGTCTCTGCATTGAGTATAATTAGTTTCTCTGTTCAATCTTTCCCCTTGATTTCTCACCAGATCTGAGTTATTTTAACACTGAGATCTGATGGTGTCGGTGTGAGTTCAGCCCCAGCTAATAAACATACATGTGTCCATCTGCTGGATTCTGCCCCAGACGGGAGTCACCCCTTAGATCAAATTCCTTTACTCTAAAATACACACAAGATTCGCTGTGACTGTGTGTTTAGAGTAGCCATGATGTGGAGGTGCCGGTGTTGGACTGGGGTGGACAAATGTGAGAAGTCACACAACACCAGGTTATAGTCCAACAGCTTTATTTGAAATCACAAGCTTTCGGAGCGCTGCTCCTTCGTCAGGTGTTGTGCGACTTCTCACATGTGTATTTAGAAACAGAAACTGATCTCACTTCATATCCCATTGCACGGCCTCATGCTGGATAATTGTGCACAGTGGTCAGACTCTCCCAGTCTCATTCTCACCATTTCCTGCCTTACCCTGTAACCATTGTGTACTGTCTCCAGGACCAGTGTGTATCTGAGTCAATGGGACTCTCTCTGACCTTTCTCCCCAGTCCATCGCCAGGACCAGTGTGTATCTGAGTCAATGGGACTCTCTCTGACCTTACTCCCCAGTCAATCTCCAGGACCAGTGTGTATCTGAGTCAATGGGACTCTCTCTGACCTTACTCTCCAGTCCATCTCCAGGACCAGTGTGTATCTGAGTCAATGGGACTCTCTCTGACATTTCTCCCAGTCCATCTCCAGGACCAGTGTGTATCTGAGTCAATGGGACTCTCTCTGACCTTTCTCCCCAGTACATCTCCAGGACCAGTGTGTATCTGAGTCAATGGGACTCTCTCTGACCTTTCTCTCCAGGACCAGTGTGTATCTGTGTCAATGGGACTCTCTCTGACCTTTCTCCCCAGTCGATCTCTGGGAGCTCTTTGAATCGGAAGGGTTCTCTCTGGTTGGTGTTCTCACAATCCTGTGCTGGTTCACCTGCTGTTGTTCCTCGGTCTACAATCCATGTTTACGCCAGCTGTGGACCTTCCTCAATCACTCCGTCATTCCCCGGGAGATCTAATTATGGCAGAGCAGAAAATGAGAATAATATTGATGTTGTGAAGTGGAATGTAGTGTACAATTTTCCTCCAACGTTTCAGATAAGTAAAAGTTCAGGGCCGAGTATTTCTGTTTGATTTTCTCCATTTCCTCAGATCCTCGTCCCGCCCACCTGGGCTTCTGGAAAATCACCAGAATTCTGGATGGAAATGTACAATGTCACCGTGCTTTAGAGAAACCGGCGCTATCTGATCTCACTGGGCCCATCCTCCCCGGGATACACACTGCCTGATCTCACTGGGCCCATCCTCCCCGGGTTACACACTGCCTGATCACACTGGGCCCATCCTCCCCGGGTTACACACTATGTGATCTCACTGGGCCCATCCTCCCCGGGTTACACACTGTCTGATCTCACTGGGCCCATCCTCCCCGGGTTACACACTGCCTGATCACACTGGGCCCATCCTCCCCGGGTTACACACTATCTGATCTCACTGGGCCCATCCTCCCCGGGATTCACACTGTCTGATCTCACTGGGCCCATCCTCCCCGGGATTCACACTGTCTGATCTCACTGGGCCCCATCCTCCCCGGGTTACACACTGCCTGATCACACTGGGCCCATCCTCCCCGGGTTACACATTATCTGATCTCACTGGGCCCATCCTCCCCTGGTTACACACTGCCTGATCTCACTGGGCCCATCCTCCCCTGGTTACACACTGTCTGATCATACTGGGCCCATCCACCCCGGGTTACACACTGTCTGATCTCACTGGGCCCATCCTCCCCGGGTTACACACTGCCTGATCACACTGGGCCCATCCTCCCCGGGTTACACACTATCTGATCTCACTGGGCCCATCCTCCCCGGGATTCACACTGTCTGATCTCACTGGGCCCATCCTTCCCGGGATTCACACTGTCTGATCTCACTGGGCCCATCCTCCCCGGGTTACACACTGTCTGATCTCACTGGGCCCATCCTCCCCGGGTTACACACTGTCTGATCTCACTGGGCCCATCCTCCCCGGGTTACACACTGTCTGATCTCTCTGGGCCCATCCTCCCCGGGTTACACACTGTCTGATCTCACTGGGCCCATCCTCCCCGGGTTACACACTGTCTGATCTCACTGGGCCCATCCTCCCCGGGTTACAGAATAATAGAAACTTACAGCACAGAAGGCGGGCATTCGGCCTATCTTGTCCGTGCTGGCCGACAAAGAGCTATCGACGACGCTTGCGTCTGCGCTCACTCGGAGGTCGAACTCCAAACCGTCATCAACACCTTCACCGAAGCATACGAGAGCATGGGCCTTACACTAAACATCCGTAAGACAAAGGTCCTCTACCAACCCGCCCCCACCACACAGTACCGCCCCCTGATTATCAAAATCCACGAAAAGGCCTTGGACAACGTGGACCGCTTTCCATACCTCGGGAGCCTACTGTCAACAAGGGCAGACGTCGACAAAGAAGTCCTACAGCGCCTTCAGTGTGCCAGTGCAGCCTTTGGTCGTGTGAGGAAGAGAGTGTTTGAAGACCAGGATGTCAAACCCGGCACTAAGCTCATGGTCTACAGAGCAGCAGTGATACCTGCCCTGCTGTATGCCTCAGAGACATGGACCATGTACAGCAGGCACCTCCATGCACTGGAGAGGTACCACCAACGCTGCCTCCGCAAGATCCTGCAAATCCATTGGCAGGATAGGCGCACCAACGTCAGTGTCCTTGCTCAGGCCAACACCCCAGCATCGAAGCTTTGACCATGCTCGATCAGCTCCGATGGACGGGTCACATTGTCCGCATGCCCGATACGAGACTCCCAAAACAAGCGCTCTACTCGGAGCTCCGACACGGCAAGACAGTCCCAAGTGGACAGAGGAAACGCTTCAAGGACACCCTCAAAGCCTCCTTGAAAAAGTGTAACATCCCCACCGACACCTGGGAATCCCTGGCCCAAGACCGCACAAAGTGGAGGAGAAGCATCCAGGAAGGCGCCGAACAGCTCGAGTCTCTTCGCCGGGAACAAGCGGAAGCCAAGCGCAGGCAGTGCAAGGAGCGCACCACCCGCCCCTTCAACCACCGTCTGCCCCACCTGTGACAGAGACTGTAGGTCCCGCATTGGACTCATCAGTCACCGGAGAACTCATTTTTGATGTAGAAGCAAGTCATCCTCGGTTCCGAGGGACTGCCTAAGAAGATGATCATCCACCCTAATCCTACTTTCCAGCACTTGGTCCGTAGCCTTGTAGGTTACGGCACTTCAAGTGCATATCCAAGTACTTTTTAACTGTGATGAGGGTCTCTGCCTCTTCCACCCTTTCAGGCAGTGAGTTCCAGACCTCCACCACCCTCTGGGTGAAAAACATTCTCCTCAAATCCCCTCTAATTCTTCGACCAACCGCTTTAAATCTATGCCCCCTGGTTATTGACCCTTCTGCTAAGGGAAATAGGTCTTTCCTATCCACTCTATCTAGGCCCCTCATAATTTTATACACCTCAATTAGGTCTCTCCTCAGCCTCCTCTGTTCCAAAGAAAATAACCCCAGCCTATCCAATCTTCCACATAGCTAAAATTCCCCAGCCCAGGGAAAATCCTCGTAAATCTCCTTTGCACCCCCTCTAGTGCAATCACATCCTTCCTGTAATATGGTGACCAGAACTGCACGCAGTATTCTAGCTGCGGCCTAACTCGTGTTTTATACAGTTCAAGCATAACCTTCCTGCTCTTGAATTCTATGCCTCGGCTAATAAAGACCTTTCGCCCCGGTCCATCCACTAGAGGGTGCACAGGAGATGTAATTTTTTTCACCCAGAGGGTGGTGGGGGTCTGGAACTCACTGCCTGAAAGGGTGGTAGAGGTAGAGAACCCCAGCACATTTAAAAAGTACTTGGGTGTACACTTGAAGAGCCATAACGTACAGGGCTACGGACCAAGAGTCTGCAGGACGAGTTCATGGAATGCATTTGGGACAGTTTCCTAGAATAATATGTCATGGAACCAACCAGGGAACAGGGAATTTTAGATCTTATACAGTGTAATACATAGATACATAGAAGATAGGAGCAGGAGTAGGCCATCCGGCCCTTCGAGCCTGCTCCGCCATTTAATGAGATCATGGCTGATCCTCCAATTCAGTATCCCGTCCCCGCCTAATGAGACAGGGTTAATTAGCAATCTCATAGTAAAGGATCCTCTGGGGCAGAGTGATCATAACATGATAGAATTTCACATTCATTTTGAGAGTGACTTGCCTAAGTCCGAAACCAGAGTCTCAAACTTAAATAAAGCCAATTTCATAGGTATGAGGGGCAAGTTCGCCAAGGTAGATTGGAAAAATAGATTAAAAGGTGCGGTGGTAGATAAGCAGTGGCTAGCATTTAAAGAAATATTTCATAATTCTCAACAAAAATACATTCCATTGAGAAACAAAAACTCCACGGGAAAAGTGATCCAACCGTGGCTAACTAAAGAAGTTATGGATAGCATTAGATTGAAAGATGATGATTATAATGTTGCAAATAATAATATTAAGTTTGAGGATTGGGAGAGTTTCAGAAACCAGCAAAGGTTAACCAAAAAATTGAAAAAAAACGTGAAAAAATGGAATGAGAGAAAACTAGCAAGAAATATAAAAGCAGATTGTAAGAGCTTCTACAATATGTAAAAAGGAAGAGAGTAGCAAAAGTTAATGTTGGTCCCTTAGAGGCTGAGACAGGAGAAATTATTAACGTAATTCATATAAGTAGAGAAAAAGTACTAGAGAAACTAATGGGACTAAAAGCCAACAAATCCCCTGGACCCGACAGCCTACATCCTAGGGTTCTAAAAGAAGTGTCTGAAGAGATAGTGGATGCTTGGTTTTGATCTTCCAAAATTCCCTAGATTCTGGAATGGTCCCAGCAGATTGGAAGGTTGCAAATGTAACACCGCTATTCAAGAAAGGAGCGAGAGAAAAACCAGGGAACTACAGGCCAGTTAGCCTGACATCAGTCGTCGGGAAAATGCTGGAATCCATTGTTAAGAAAGTGGTATCAGGGCACTTAGAAAAATCATAACATGATTAGGCAGAGTCAACATGGTTTTATGAAAGGGAAATCATGTTTGACAAATTTATTAGAGTTTTTTGAGAATATAACTAGCAGGGTAGATAATGGGGAACCAGTGGATGTAGTATATTTGGATTTCCAAAAGGCAATCGATAAGGTGCCACATAAAAAGGTTATTACACAAGATTAGGGCTCATGGGGTTGGGGGTAATATAGTAGCATGGATAGAGGAATGGTTAATGGACAGAAAACAGAGAGTAGGGATAAACGGATCTTTTTCAGGTTGGCAGGCTATAGCTAGTGGGGTGCTGCAAGGATCAGTGTTGGGGCCTCAGCTATTTACAATCTATATTAATGACCAAAATGAAGGGACCAAGTGTAATGTATCCAGGTTTGCTGACAATACAAAGCTAGGTGGGACAGTAAGCTGCAAGCAGAACACAGAGTCTGCAAAGGGACATAGATAGACCAAGTGAGTGGGCAGTAAGGTGGCAGATGGAGTATAATGTAGGGAAATGTGAGGTTATTCACTTTGGTAGGAAGAATAGAAAAGCAGAATATTTTAAAAATGATGAAAAACTTTTAAATGTTGGTGTTGAGAGAGATTTGGATGTCCTCGTGCAAGAAACACAGAAAGCTAGCATACAGGGACAGCAAGCAATAAATAAGGCAATGGCATGTTGGCCTTTATTGCAAGGGTGTTGGAGTATAAGAGTGAGGAAGTCTTGCTCCAATTGTACAGGGCCTTGGTGAGACCACACCTGGAGAACTGTGCCCAGTTTTGGTCTCCTTATCTAAGGAAGGATATACTTGCCTTGAAGGTGGTGCAACAAAGGTTCACTAGATTGATTCCTGGGATGAGAGGGCTGTCCTATGATGAGAGATTATGTAGAATGGGCCGATACTCTCTGGAGTTTAGAAGAATGAGAGGTGATCTCATTGAAACATACAGGATTCTGAAGGGGATTGACAGGGTCGATGCTGAGAGGTTGTTTCCCCCTGGCTGGAGTGTCCAGAACTCGGGGGCAGAGTCTCAGGATAAGGAGTCGGCCATTTCAGACGGAGATAAGGAGGAATTTCTTCACTCAGAGGGCTGCGAATATGTGGAATTCTCTGCCCGAGGGCTGTGAATCTGTGGAACTCTCTGCCCCAGGGGGCTGTGAGTGCTGAGTCTCTGATTATATTCAAGGCTGAGATAGATGGATTGTTTGATCTGATTGAATGTTGGAGCAGGCTCGGGGCCGGTCACCCACTCCTGCTCCTGGTGTTCTGAGAGAGATGGATTGTTTGATCTGATTGAATGGTGGAGCAGGCTCGGGGCCGGGTCACCCACTCCTGCTCCTGATGTTGTTAGAGAGATGGATTGTTTGATCTGATTGAATGGTGGAGCAGGCTCGGGGCCGGGTCACCCACTCCTGCTCCTGATGTTGTGAGAGAGATGGATTGTTTGATCTAATTGAATGGTGGAGCAGGCTCGGGGCCGGGTCACCCACTCCTGCTCCTGATGTTGTGAGGGAGATGGATTGTTTGATCTGATTGAATGGTGGAGCAGGCTCGGGGCCGGGTCACCCACTCCTGTTTCTGATGTTCTGAAGGAGCTGGAAAGTGGGCCTGGGGAGGATCGCTCTCTGTCGGCCGGCCGGCGGGGACAAGACTCCTTCTGTGCTGTAAATGTCTCTGATTCTCTGATCCCCAAACTCACCCGCACCATCGCCGCCCGCCCAGTCTGTGATACGGCTCCATCCGCCACTCCTCAGTCTGGTTCCCAGCCTCTCCCCGGTAACTCGGACCGTTTCTCCCTCAAGGAATTTTACTTCCTCCGGGTACAAGACTGGGGTGGGGTCAGTACCGAGCATGCGCACTGCGGCCACAGTGTCCACAAGAGCAATAAATAACGATAGCAAAATACTGCGGATGCTGGAAATCCGAAATAACAACAGAAAACGCTGGAAAAACTCAGCAGGCCAGGCAGCATCCGTGGAGAGAGAAAGAGAGTTAACGTTTCAGGTCGATGACCTTTCATCAGAACTGGGAAGAGCCGGAAATCAAATAGATTTAAGGCCAGGGTAAAGAGCCAAACGGAAATCCCGTCGAAGAGAAGAGCAGAACTTCTTCAAGGTAGGCATTCCAAGAAGAGAGGTGGCAGTGAACCAAACACTAATACGATAGCAAAATACTGCGGATGCAGGAAATCCGAAATAACAACAGAAAACGCTGGAAAAACTCAGCAGGCCAGGCAGCATCCGTGGAGAGAGAAAGAGAGTTAACGTTTCAGGTCGATGACCTTTCATCAGAGCAATAAATAACGTCGATCACTGAGCTCGTCTCTTCTATTGGGTGCGACTCATAGATTGACTGCCGCATACAACCAATGGGAGCCCGGACCGCCACAGGGCCCCGCCCAGTGTGCTGAAGGGCCGCTGTCGGGCCGGAGTCACGTGTCTCCTGACATGTCCTCCCGCGCGGCCGTTCAACCGCCTCAGCGCGAGCGCGGGAGCGCGCGGATGACGTCATAGCTTCTCCCACAGCGGCTGCCGTTCCTGAGGGTGGGGGCCACTCCCAATGCGCCTGCACCAGACTCACTCTTAAGGAATACCTCACTCTGTCAGAGCTGGTACTGGTCCCACTCCTCCAGTATTAACAGTGAGTCTTATCACACAGCACTGATGAATCCCTCACTCTGTCAGTGCTGGTACTGGTCCCACTCCTCCAGTATTAACAGTGAGTCTTATCTCACAGCACTGGTGAATCGCTCACTCTGTCAGTGCTGGTACTGGTCCCACTCCTGCAGTATGAACAGTGAGCCTTATCTCACAGCACTGGTGAATCCCTCACTCTGTCAGACTGAACCCCCCCTCTCTCAGACTGAACCGCCCCCTCTATCAGACTGAACCGCCCCTCTCTCAGACTGAACCGCCCCTCTCTCAGACTGAACACACCCTCTCTCAGACTGAACCGCCCCCTCTCTCAGACTGAACCCCCCCTCTCTAAGACTGAATCGTCCCCTCTCTCAGACTGAACTGCCCCCTCTCTCAGAGTGAACCGTCCCCTCTCTCAGATTGAACCATCCCCTCTCTCATACTGAACCCCCTCTCTCAGACTGAACCCCCCCCTCTCTCAGACTGAACCGTCCCCTCTCTCAGACTGAACCCCCCCTCTCAGACTGAACGGTCCCCTCTCTCAGACTGAACCGTCCCCTCTCTCAGACTGAACCGTCCCCTCAGACTGAACCGTCCCTCTCTCAGACTGAAACCCCCCCTCTCTCAGACTGAAACCCGCCTCTCTCTCAGACTGAACCCCCCCTCTTTCAGACTGAACCGTCCCCTCTCTCAGACTGAACCGTCCCCTCTCTCAGACTGAACGGTCCCCTCTCTCAGACTGAACCGTCCCCTCTCTCAGACTGAACCGTCCCCTCAGACTGAACCGTCCCCTCTCTCAGACTGAAACCCCCCCTCTCTCAGACTGAAACCCCCCTCTCTCTCAGACTGAACCCCCCCTCTTTCAGACTGAACCTTCCCCTCTCTCAGACTGAACCGTCCCCTCTCTCAGACTGACCCCCCCCCCCTCTCAGACTGAACCTCCCCTCTCTCAGACTGAACCGTCCCCTCTCTCAGACTGAACCGCCCATCTCAGACTGAACCGTCCCCTCTCTCAGACTGAACTGCCCCTCTCAGACTGAACCGTCCCCTCTCTCAGACTGAACCGCCCCCTCTCTCAGACTGAACCATCCCCTTGCTCAGTCTGAACCAGCCTCTCTCTCAGACTGAACCCCCCCTCTCTCAGACTGAACCACGCCTCTCTCAGACTGAACCCCCCCCTCTCTCAGACTGAACCACGCCTCTCTCAGACTGAACCGCCCCGTCTCTCTCAGACTGAACCGTCCCCTCTCTCAGGCTGAACGGTCCCCTCTCTCAGACTGAACCGCCCCCTCTCTCAGACTGAACCGTCCCCTCTCTCAGACTCAACCGTCCCCTCTCTCAGACTGAACCATCCCCTCTCTCAGACTGAACCATCCCCTCTCTCAGACTGAACCCTCACTATCTCAGTCTGAACCCCCCCCTCTAAGACTGAACCCCCCCTCTCTCAGAATGAACCCCCCCTCTCTCCGACTGAATCGACCTCTCAGACTGAACCGCCCCCTCTCTCAGACTGAACCGTTCCCTCTCTCACACTGAACCGTCCAGATTCTCAGACTGAACCCCGCCTCTCTCAGACTGAACCGTCCCCTCTCTCAGACTGAACCGTCCCCTCTCTCAGACTGAAACCCCCCCTCTCTCAGACTGAAACCCCCTCTCTCAGCCTGAACCCCCCTCTCTCTCAGACTGAACCCCCCTCTTTCAGACTGAACCGACCCCTCTCTCAGACTGAACCATCCCCTCTCTCAGACTGAACACCCCCTCTCTCAGACTGAACCCCCCCTCTCTCAGACTGAACCGCCCATCTCAGACTGAATCGTCCCCTCTCTCAGACTAAACCGTCCCTTCTATCAGTCTGAACCGCCCCCTCTCTCAGTTTGAACCGTCCCCTCTCACAGACTGAACCGTCCCCTCGCTCAGTATGAACCACCCTCTCTCTCAGACTGAACCTCCCCCTCTCTCAGACTGAACCGCCCCCTCTCTCAGACTGAACCGTCCCCTCTCTCAGGCTGAACCGTCCCCTCTCTCAGACTGAACCGTCCCCTCTCTCAGACTGAACCGTCCCCTCTCTCAGACTGAACCGTCCCCTCTCTCAGACTGAACCGTCCCCTCTCTCAGGCTGAACCCGCACTATCTCAGTCTGAACTCCCCCCTCTCAGACAAAACCCCACCTCTCTCAGAATGAACCCCCCCTCTCTCCGACTGAACCGACCTCTCAGACTAAACCGCCCCCTCTCTCAGACTGAACCGTTCCCTCTCTCAGACTGAACCGTCCACTTTCTCAGACTGAATCCCGCCTCTCTCAGACTGAGCCCCCCCTCTCTCAGAATGAAACCCCCTCTCTCCGACTGAACCGACCTCTCAGACTAAACCGCCCCCTCTCTCAGACTGCACCCCCCCTCTTTCAGACTGAACCGTCCCCTCTCTCAGACTGAACCGCCCCTCTCAGACTGAACCGCCCCCTCTCTCAGACTGAACCGTCCCTTCTCTCAGTCTGAACCGCCCCCTCTCTCAGTCTGAACCGTCCCCTCTCTCAGACTGAACCGTCCCCTCTCTCAGTCTGAACCATCCTCTGTCTCAGACTGAACTGCCCCCTCTCTCAGACTGAACCGTCCCCTCTCTCAGACTGAACCGCCCCTCTCAGACTGAACCGTCCCCTCTCTCAGACTGAACCGCCCCCTCTCTCAGACTGAACCATCCCTTCTATCAGTCTGAACCGCCCCCTCTCTCAGTCTGAACCGTCCCCTCTCTCAGACTGAACCGTCCCCTTGCTCAGACTGAACCACGCCTCTCTCAGACTGAACCCCCCCCTCTCTCAGACTGAACCACGCCTCTCTCAGACTGAACCGCCCCTCTCTCTCAGACTGAACCGTCCCCTCTCTCAGGCTGAACGGTCCCCTCTCTCAGACTGAACCGCCCCCTCTCTCAGACTGAACCGTCCCCTCTCTCAGACTCAACCGTCCCCTCTCTCAGACTGAACCATCCCCTCTCTCAGACTGAACCATCCCCTCTCTCAGACTGCACCCTCACTATCTCAGTCTGAACCCCCCCCTCTAAGACTGAACCCCCCCTCTCTCAGAATGAACCCCCCCTCTCTCCGACTGAATCGACCTCTCAGATTGAACCGCCCCCTCTCTCAGACTGAACCGTTCCCTCTCTCACACTGAACCGTCCAGATTCTCAGACTGAACCCCGCCTCTCTCAGACTGAACCGTCCCCTCTCTCAGACTGAACCGTCCCCTCTCTCAGGCTGAAACCCCCCCTCTCTCAGACTGAAACCCCCTCTCTCAGCCCTGAACCCCCCTCTCTCTCAGACGGAACCTCCCCTCTTTCAGACTGAACCGACCCCTCTCTCAGACTGAACCGTCCCCTCTCTCAGACTGAACCCCCACTCTCTCAGACTGAACCCCCCCTCTCTCAGACTGAACCGCCCATCTCAGACTGAATCGTCCCCTCTCTCAGACTATACCGTCCCTTCTATCAGTCTGAACCGCCCCCTCTCTCAGTCTGAACCGTCCCCTCTCTCAGACTGAACCGTCCCCTCGCTCAGTCTGAACCACCCTCTCTCTCAGACTGAACCCACCCCTCTCTCAGACTGAACCGCCCCCTCTCTCAGACTGAACTGTCCCCCTCTCTCAGGCTGAACCGTCCCCTCTCTCAGACTGAACCGTCCCCTCTCTCAGACTGAACCGTCCCCTCTCTCAGACTGAACCGTCCCCTCTCTCAGACTGAACCATCCCCTCTCTCAGGCTGAACCCTCACTATCTCAGTCTGAACTCCCCTATCTCAGACTGAACCCCACCTCTCTCAGAATGAACCCCCCCTCTCTCCGACTGAACCGACCTCTCAGACTAAACCGCCCCCTCTCTCAGACTGAACCGTTCCCTCTCTCAGACTGAACCGTCCACTTTCTCAGACTGAACCCCGCCTCTCTCAGACTGAGCCCCCCCTCTCTCAGAATGAAACCCCCTCTCTCCGACTGAACCGACCTCTCAGACTAAACCGCCCCCTCTCTCAGACTGAACCGTCCCCTCTCTCAGATTGAACCGTCCCCTCTCTCAGACTGAACGGTCCCCTCTCTCAGACTGAACCGTCCCCTCTCTCAGACTGAACCGTCCCCTCAGACTGAACCGTCCCCTCTCTCAGACTGAAACCCCCCCTCTCTCAGACTGAACCCCCCTCTCTCAGACTGAACCCCCCTCTCTCTGAGACTGCACCCCCCCTCTTTCAGACTGAACCGTCCCCTCTCTCAGACTGAACCGCCCCTCTCAGACTGAACCGTCCCCTCTCTCAGACTGAACCGCCCCTCTCAGACTGAACCGTCCCCTCTCTCAGACTGAACCGCCCCCTCTCTCAGACTGAACCGTCCCTTCTCTCAGTCTGAACCGCCCCCTCTCTCAGTCTGAACCGTCCCCTCTCTCAGACTGAACCGTCCCCTCTCTCAGTCTGAACCATCCTCTGTCTCAGACTGAACTGCCCCCTCTCTCAGACTGAACCGTCCCCTCTCTCAGACTGAACCGTCCCCTCTCTCAGACTGAACCACCCCTCTCTCAGACTGAACTGCCCCCTCTCTCAGTCTGAAGCCCACCTCTCTCAGTCTGAACCCCCTCTCTCTCAGACTGAACCGTCCCCTCTCTCAGTCTGAACCACCCTCTCTCTCAGACTGAACTGCCCCCTCTCTCAGACTGAACCGTCCCCTCTCTCAGACTGAACCACCCCTCTCTCAGACTGAACCGTCCCCTCTCTCTGACTGAACCACCCCTCTCTCAGACTGAACCGCCAAATCTCTCCGACTGAACCGCCCCCTCTCTCAGACTGAACCACCCTCTCTCTCAGACTGAACTGCCCCCTCTCTCAGACTGAACCATCCCTCTCTCAGACTGAACCCCCCTCGCTCAGACTGAACCGCCCCCTCTCTCAGACTGAACCGTCCCTCTCTCAGACTGAACCGTCCCCTCTCTCAGACTGAACCCCCCTCTCTCAGTCTGAACCGTCCCCTCTCTCAGACTGAACCGCCCCCTCTCTCAGACTGAACCGTCCCTCTCTCAGACTGAACCGTCCCCTCTCTCAGACTGAACTCCCCCCTCTCTCAGACTGAACCGTCCCTCTCTCAGGCTGAAATGTCCCCCTCTCAGACTGAACCGCCCCCTCTCTCAGACTTATCCCCCACTCTCTCAGGCTGAACCTCCCCTCTCTCAGACTGAACCACCCCCTCTCTCAGACTGAACCGCCCCCTCTCTCAGACTGAACCGTCCCCTCTCTCAGACTGAACCGTCCACTCTCTCAGACTGAACCGCCCCTCTCAGTCTGTACCGCCCCCTCTCTCAGACTGAACTGCCCCCTCTCTCAGACTGAACCGCCCCCTCTCTCAGACTGAACCACCCTCTGTCTCGGACTGAACCGTACCTCTCTCAGACTGAACCCCCACTCTCTCAGGCTGAACCTCCCCTCTCTCAGACTGAACCCCCACTCTCTCAGGCTGAACCTCCCCTCTCTCAGACTGAACCGCCCCCTTTCTCAGACTGAACCGCCCCCTCTCTCAGACTGAACCACCCCCTCTCTCAGACTGATCCGCCCCCTCTCTCAGACTGAACCGTCCCCTCTCTCAGACAGAACCACCCCCTCTCTCAGACTGAACCGCCCCCTCTCTCAGACTGAACCACCCTCTGTCTCGGACTGAACCGTACCTCTCTCAGATTGAACCCCCACTCTCTCAGACTGAACCGCCCCCTCTCTCAGACTGAACCGCATCCTCTCTCAGACTGAACTGCCCCCTCTCTCAGACTGAACCGCCCCTCTCTCAGACTGAACCACCCCCTCTCTCAGACTGAACCGTCCCCTCTCTCAGTCTGAACCACCCTCTGTCTCGGACTGAACCGTCCCCTCTCTCAGACTGAACCGTCCCCTCTCTCAGACTGAACCCCTCCTCTCTCAGACTGAACCGTTCCCTCTCTCAGACTGAACCACCCTCTGTCTCGGACTGAACCGCCCCTCTCTCAGACAGAACCACCCTCTGTCTCGGACTGAACCACACCCTCTCTCAGACTGAACCGTCCCCTCTCTCAGTCTGAACCACCCTCTGTCTCGGACTGAACCGTCCCCTCTCTCAGACTGAACCGTCCCCTCTCTCAGACTGAACACACCCTCTCTCAGACTGAACCGCCCCTCTCTCAGACTGAACCACCCTCTGTCTCGGACTGAACCGTCCCCTCTCTCAGACTGAACCGTTCCCTCTCTCAGTCTGAACCCCCCTCTCTCAGACTGAACCACCCCTCTCTCAGACTGAACCACCCCCTCTCTCAGACTGAACCGTCCCCTCTCTCAGACTGAACCGTCCCCTCTCTCAGACTGAACCGTCCCCTCTCTCAGACTGAACCACCCTCTGTCTCGGACTGAACCACCCCCTCTCTCAGACTGAACCGTCCCCTCTCTCAGACTGAACCACCCTTCTCTCAGACTGAACCGTCCCCTCTCTCAGACTGAACATTCCCCTCTCTCAGACTGAACTGTCCCCTCTCTCAGACTGAACCGTCCCCTCTCTCAGACTGACCCGTCCCCTCTCTCAGACTGAACCGTCCCCTCTCTCAGACTGAACCATCCCCTCTCTCAGACTGAACCACCCTCTGTCTCGGACATAACCAGCCCCTCTCTCAGACTGAACCACCCCCTCTCTCAGAGTGAACCGTCCCCTCTCTCAGACTGAACCACCCTCTGTCTCGGACTGAACCACCCCTGTCTCAGACTGAACCGTCCCCTCTCTCAGACTGAACTGTCCCCTCTCTCAGACTGAACCGTCCCCTCTCTCAGACTGAACCGTCCCCTCTCTCAGACTGAACCCCCCCTCTCTCAGACTGAACCGTCCCATCTCTCAGTCTGAACCGTCCCCTCTCTCAGACTGAACCCCCCTCTCTCAGTCTGAACTGTCCCCTCTCTCAGACTGAACCACCCTCTCTCAGACTGAACCACCCTCTGTCTCAGACTGAACCACCCTCTCTCAGACTGAACCACCCGCTCTCAGACTGAACTACCCGCTCTCTCAGACTGAACCGTCCCCTCTCTCAGACTGAACCACCCTCTCTCAGACTGAACCACCCCCTCTCTCAGACTGAACCACCCTCTGTCTCAGACTGAACCGTCCCCTCTCTCAGACTTAACCGTCCCCTCTCTCAGACTGAACCGTCCCCTCTCTCAGACTGAAACGTCCCCACTCTCAGACTGAACCGTCCCCTCTCTCAGACTGAACCCCCCCTCTCTCAGACTGAACCGTCCCCTCTCTCAGTCTGAACCGTCCCCTCTCTCAGACTGAACCGTCCCCTCTCTCAGACAGAACCACCCCCTCTCTCAGACTGAACCGCCCCCTCTCTCAGACTGAACCACCCTCTGTCTCGGACTGAACCGTACCTCTCTCAGACTGAACCCCCACTCTCTCAGGCTGAACCTCCCCTCTCTCAGACTGAACCCCCACTCTCTCAGGCTGAACCACCCATCTCTCAGGCTGAACCACCCCCTCTCTCAGACTGAACCACCCCCTCTCTCAGACTGAACCGCCCCCTCTCTCAGACTGAACCGTCCCCTCTCTCAGTCTGTACCGCCTCCTCTCTCAGACTGAACCGCCCACTCTCTCAGACTGAACCGCCCCCTCTCTCAGACTGAACCGCCCCCTCTCTCAGACTGAACCGCCCCTCTCTCAGACTGAACCACCCCCTCTCTCAGACTGAACCGTCCCCTCTCTCAGTCTGAACCACCCTCTGTCTCGGACTGAACCGTCCCCTCTCTCAGACTGAACCGTCCCCTCTCTCAGACTGAACCACCCCTCTCTCAGACTGAACCGTCCCCTCTCTCAGACTGAACATTCCCCTCTCTCAGACTGAACCGTCCCCTCTCTCAGACTGAACCGTCCCCTCTCTCAGACTGAACCGCCCCTCTCTCAGACTGAACCGTCCCCTCTCTCAGACTGAACCCCCCCTCTCTCAGACTGAACCGTCCCATCTCTCAGTCTGAACCGTCCCCTCTCTCAGACTGAACCCCCCTCTCTCAGTCTGAACTGTCCCCTCTCTCAGACTGAACCACCCTCTCTCAGACTGAACCACCCTCTGTCTCAGACTGAACCACCCTCTCTCAGACTGAACCACCCTCTCTCAGACTGAACTACCCTCTCTCTCAGACTGAACCGTCCCCCTCTCAGACTGAACCACCCTCTCTCAGACTGAACCACCCCCTCTCTCAGACTGAACCACCCCCTCTCTCAGACTGAACCACCCTCTGTCTCAGACTGAACCACCCTCTCTCAGACTGAACCACCCCTCTCTCAGACTGAACCACCCCCTCTCTCAGACTGAACCACCCCTCTCTCAGACTGAACCACCCTCTGTCTCAGACTGAACCACCCCTCTCTCAGTCTGAACCACCCCCTCTGTCTCAGTCTGAACCGTCCCCTCTCTCAGACTTAACCGTCCCCTCTCTCAGACTGAACCGTCCCCTCTCTCAGACTGAACCGTCCCCACTCTCAGACTGAACCGTCCCCTCTCTCAGACTGAACCCCCCCTCTCTCAGACTGAACCGTCCCCTCTCTCAGTCTGAACCGTCCCCTCTCTCAGACTGAACCGTCCCCTCTCTCAGACAGAACCACCCCCTCTCTCAGACTGAACCGCCCCCTCTCTCAGACTGAACCACCCTCTGTCTCGGACTGAACCGTACCTCTCTCAGACTGAACCCCCACTCTCTCAGGCTGAACCTCCCCTCTCTCAGACTGAACCCCCACTCTCTCAGGCTGAACCACCCCTCTCTCAGACTGAACCACCCCCTCTCTCAGACTGAACCGCCCCCTCTCTCAGACTGAACCACCCCCTCTCTCAGACTGAACCGCCCCCTCTCTCAGACTGAACCGTCCCCTCTCTCAGTCTGTACCGCCTCCTCTCTCAGACTGAACCGCCCCCTCTCTCAGACTGAACCGCCCCCTCTCTCAGACTGAACCGCCCCCTCTCTCAGACTGAACCGCCCCTCTCTCAGACTGAACCACCCCCTCTCTCAGACTGAACCGTCCCCTCTCTCAGTCTGAACCACCCTCTGTCTCGGACTGAACCGTCCCCTCTCTCAGACTGAACCGTCCCCTCTCTCAGACTGAACCACCCCTCTCTCAGACTGAACCGTCCCCTCTCTCAGACTGAACATTCCCCTCTCTCAGACTGAACCGTCCCCTCTCTCAGACTGAACCACCCTCTGTCTCGGTCTGAACCGCCCCTCTCTCAGACTGAACCACCCTCTGTCTCGGACTGAACCACACCCTCTCTCAGACTGAACCGTCCCCTCTCTCAGACTGAACCGTCCCCTCTCTCAGACTGAACCCCCCCTCTCTCAGACTGAACCGCCCCTCTCTCAGACTGAACCACCCTCTGTCTCGGACTGAACCGTCCCCTCTCTCAGACTGAACCGTTCCCTCTCTCAGTCTGAACCCCCCTCTCTCAGACTGAACCACCCCTCTCTCAGACTGAACCACCCCCTCTCTCAGACTGAACCGTCCCCTCTCTCAGACTGAACCGTCCCCTCTCTCAGACTGAACCGTCCCCTCTCTCAGACTGAACCACCCTCTGTCTCGGACTGAACCACCCCCTCTCTCAGACTGAACCGTCCCCTCTCTCAGACTGAACCACCCCTCTCTCAGACTGAACCGTCCTCTCTCTCAGACTGAACCGTCCCCTCTCTCAGACTGAACCGTCCCCTCTCTCAGACTGAACCGTCCCCTCTCTCAGACTGAACCGTCCCCTCTCTCAGACTGAAACGTCCCCTCTCTCAGACTGAACCACCCTCTGTCTCGGACTTAACCACCCCCTCTCTCAGACTGAACCACCCCCTCTCTCAGACTGAACTGTCCCCTCTCTCAGACTGAACCACCCTCTGTCTCGGACTGAACCACCCCTCTCTCAGACTGAACCACCCTCTGTCTCGGACTGAACCGTCCCCTCTCTCAGACTGAACCGCCCCTCTCTCAGACTGAACCGTCCCCTCTCTCAGACTGAACCGTCCCCTCTCTCAGACTGAACCGTCCCCTCTCTCAGACTGAACCGTCCCCTCTCTCAGACTGAACCGTCCCCTCTCTCAGACTGAACCGTCCCCTCTCTCAGACTGAACCCCCCCTCTCTCAGACTGAACCGTCCCCTCTCTCAGACTGAACCGTCCCCTCTCTCAGACTGAACCCCCCTCTCTCAGTCTGAACTGTCCCCTCTCTCAGACTGAACCACCCTCTCTCAGACTGAACCACCCTCTGTCTCAGACTGAACCGTCCCCTCTCTCAGACTGAACCACCCTCTCTCAGACTGAACTACCGTCTCTCTCAGACTGAACCGTCCCCTCTCTCAGACTGAACCACCCTCTCTCAGACTGAACCACCCCCTCTCTCAGACTGAACCACCCCCTCTCTCAGACTGAACCACCCTCTGTCTCAGACTGAACCACCCTCTCTCAGACTGAACCACCCCTCTCTCAGACTGAACCACCCCCTCTCTCAGACTGAACCACCCCTCTCTCAGACTGAACCACCCTCTGTCTCAGACTGAACCACCCCTCTCTCAGTCTGAACCACCCCCTCTGTCTCAGTCTGAACCGTCCCCTCTCTCAGACTTAACCGTCCCCTCTCTCAGACTGAACCGTCCCCTCTCTCAGACTGAACCGTCCCCTCTCTCAGACTGAACCGTCCCCTCTCTCAGACTGAACCCCCCCTCTCTCAGACTGAACCGTCCCCTCTCTCAGTCTGAACCGTCCCCTCTCTCAGACTGAACCCCCCTCTCTCAGTCTGAACTGTCCCCTCTCTCAGACTGAACCACCCTCTCTCAGACTGAACCACCCTCTGTCTCAGACTGAACCACCCTCTGTCTCAGACTGAACCACCCTCTCTCAGACTGAACCACCCCTCTCTCAGTCTGACCCACCCCCTCTCTCAGACTGAACCACCCCTCTCTCAGACTGAACCACCCTCTGTCTCAGACTGAACCACCCCTCTCTCAGTCTGAACCACCCCCTCTGTCTCAGTCTGAACCGTCCCCTCTCTCAGACTGAACCGTCCCCTCTCTCAGTCTGAACCACCCCTCTCTCAGACTGAACCCCCCTCTCTCAGACTGAACCACCCACTCTCTCAGACTGAACCACCCCCTCTCTCAGTCTGAACCACCCCCTCTGTCTCAGTCTGAACCACCCCTCTCTCAGACTGAACCGTCCCCTCTCTCAGACTGAACCGTCCCCTCTCTCAGACTGAACCGTCCCCTCTCTCAGACTGAACCGCCCTCTGTCTCAGTCTGAACCGTCCCCTCTCTCAGACTGAACCGTCCCCTCTCTCAGTCTGAACCCCCCTCTCTCAGACTGAACCACCCTCTCTCAGACTGAACCGTCCCCTCTCTCAGTCTGAACCACCCCTCTCTCAGACTGAACCCCCCTCTCTCAGACTGAACCACCCTCTCTCAGTCTGAACCGTCCCCCCTCTCTCAGACTGAACCCCCCTCTGTCTCGGTCTAATCCGCTCCCTTTCGCCTCACTGTCTCAGAACAAAAATAGAAATTTCGGTAGCTCCTTTAATGAATTAAAATGTCTCGAGCGTAATCTGAAAAATCATTGACTCCAAGTCACGTCAGGAGATATTCGGACAGGTGACCAAATGCTTGTTGACAGAGGGAGGTTTTAAAGACAGTCTTAAAGGAGGAGAGAGAGGCGGAGAGGGAATTCCAGAGCTTAGGGCCCAGGCAGCTGAAGGCCAATGGAGTTATGAATGAAATCGGGGATGTACAAGAGACCAGAATTGGAGGAGCGCAGAGATCCCGGATGGTTGCAGGGCTGGAGGAGGTTACCGAGATAGGGAGAAGTGAGGCCATGGATGAGAACTTTAAAATCGAGGCGTTGCTGGACCGGGAGCCAATGTAGGTCAGTGAGCACAGGGGTGATGGGTGAACAGGGAGCGGCACTGAATACCATCCAGTCACAGGAGAGAAGTGACCATGGAGACATCATTTCCTCCCCATTCAAGGACACCTTCATTCAGCAGTTAAATGGTTAATGTGTTGGCCCTTCGAGGTGGCTCGCCCTCCCCGCACTGAAACACCAGACACTGGCTCTGAGCTGTTGGTCTGAAAGATCAAACATCAGGGAATCCGTGGAACGGTTCATAAATGCCCAGATAGAGGCGTCACAATTCATTCCTAGAGATGGGTCTCTTTTATTGGGTTAATACTTCATAAAGAATTGTTTCTAACTCACTTTGTTCATAGTTAAATGAGTTATCAAATCGGTTCGATGAGTATTTTGAAACAGCAGCTTCCAGTCAGAGGGCGGAGATTGGCTCAAATCTCAAATAACAAGGATCAGCTCCAATTACCAAACTGTGATTGACAGGAAGAAAACCAGGAGCAGCCTCCTGATTGGTGGCAACCGGGCCAGAAATTCGGGTCTCCACGGGTGCGTACGCGCTGTGTACTCGCCCGTAGGCCCAACGAAAGTGCCGGTTTCGCGCATGCGCTGGAAACTGGAACTTCCGTTCCCTTGAAGGAAGGGTTCACAGGTCAAACGCGGGCGCCGGAGAGGCAGCGCGTAGACCTGGAACTTCCGATTTTTTTACAGGTTTCTCCGTGCGGGTCAATCCCGAGCAGTTGCGCGGGGAAAAAGCAGGCGCAAGGCCTGCCTTTAACAAGGTAAGAGGTGAATTAAGTAAAATTAAAACATTTTTTCCACAGGTTTATTACTTTTAAATACTTTAAAGCAAGGTAAGTTTATTTTTAGCCCCATTAAAAACGGTAATTAATTTTTTCAAAAATTAAAATTATTGTTTTAAAATAGTTATTTTATGTCATTTAAAGTTATTTTAAAAATGTGATGTTTTTTAAAAAATTTATTTAAGTTTAAGTGCGGTTTTGGGGCCGATCCCTATTCATAGATTTGACAGGTCTTCCTGTCAAATATTTGAATGGAGATTCCCTGCTCCGATTGGCTCTCCATGGCCCACGAGATCCCAGGGGACGCTTTGAACTAACTGCGGCTCTGGGATACGTGAGCACTGCGCGCCGGCAGCTGGAGGAGGCCCAGGATTGGAATCCCACGTGGGCCCACAGCACAACGGCAGGCGTGCTAGGTAAGTGCACCCGCTATGCTTGCACCCGCGGGAAGCCTCCGACCCGAATTTCTGGGCCAATGAGTTTGCAAAGTCAGAACTGGCAGGCTGCACACGGAAAGGGAGAATCTGCGGTTCCAGGTAAATTCTGGTCGGAGGCTTCCCGCGGACACAAGCCCCCGACCTGCACTTTAGAAGCGCGCCGACCTTTGTGCTCTGGGCACGCGTGGAATTCGGTTTTAATGAAGAGGACTCCCGGGCAGCATCTGACGTCACACCGCACAGGAGCGCAGTGTGCGCGGATCCTCCGGTGCGGAGGTTAGGGGAGACCCGCCCTCAGAAGTCGCATTTGCATAGGCCACGCCCCTGACTTTTTTCAGATGATCCAAAGCTTTGGTAGATGCAGAACAGCATGGTAAGTAGGTTCTTTGTATTTTTATGAATCTTTTGCTAACTTTTAGAAACTTTTAAAGACTTTTACATGGATTGGAAGGATCTTAAATAGTTTGAAAGAGATTTGAAGCAATTTAAAGAGTTTTTAAAGCCCTGAAAGCATTTTTTTCATTCATTTTATTTAATCAGCAAAGTGAAAGGGCTGGAATGAGCACAATTCACATCAATAAGAGAACTCAGAATTTCAGTGACGATGTCCTCAGCACACTCCTCAATGAGGTTGAGGCAAAGCGCCTGTGGATCATTGGGAATGAGAATTCCAGGGCGCCGCGCAAAGGACAGATGATAGCTTGGTGAGAGTAGCCCAGGCTGTCAGCGCGAACTCCACCATTACACGGACAGCGGAACAATGCCACAAGAAATTTAGTGATTTATTGCAATCTGTCAAGGTTCGTACAGTTATTAGAAAAGTCAACTGTAATATTTCTTTAAATTTAACTGAACTAGTTTTAAAAAGCTATTCAATGCATGTGTGTAGTCAAGTGACTTCATTATCCAGGCACCTGAGCTTGCTGTATGCCTCAGAGACATGGACCATGTACAGCAGGCAACTCAAAGCACTGGAGAGGTACCACCAACGCTGCCTCCACAAGATCCTGCAAATCCATTGGCAGGATAGGCGCACCAACATCAGTGTTCTTGCTCAGGCCAACATCCCCAGCATCGAAGCTTTGACCACGCTCGATCGGTTCCGATGGACGGGTCACATTGTCCGCATGCCCGATACGAAACTCCCAAAACAAGCGCTCTACTCGAAGCTCCGGCACGGCAAGAGAGCCCCAGGTGGGCAGAGGAAACGCTTCAAGGACACTCTCAAAGCATCCTTGAAAAAGTGTAACATCCCCACCGAAACCTGGGAATCCCTGGCCCAAGACCGCACAAAGTGGAGGAGAAGCATCCGGGAAGGCGCCGAATACCTCGAGTCTCTTCGCCGGGAGCAAGCGCAGGCAGCGCAAGGAGCGCACGTCAACCCAAGCATCCCACCCAACTGCCCCTTCAACCACCATCTGCCCCACCTGTGACAGAGACTGTAGGTCCGCATTGGACTCATCAGTCACCTGTGAACTCATTTTTAATGTGGAAGCAAGTCATCATCGGTTCCGAGGGACTGCCTAAGAAGACGACCTGTGCCTGCCATAAAATTTTATGGCTTTGGGGCCAGCTCAGGGTCATCCATTGTGCTCTTATCTGGATTCCACTGGTTTGAGTTGTAAAATTTCAATTAGTGAGTGAAAAAAAACCCCTGTCTGCAAAGCAGGCTGTGTCCATGTTTCAAATGCAGGTGGGTGTAATCTGCAGAAAAAGCGGACGTTTCATATTTTCTGTTTTCATTTTGGAGTAAAACTGTTCCCAACGCCAGAGAGCGTGCACTGACAGGCGGTGGTGTTGTCACGCTAAGGGATTTATCCGAACATGAGGAAATGCTCGAGCAGCTGTTTGGATTTAGTAGCGGTTGCCCCTTGGCTGGTGTAGAATCAGACATTGGGATACGTAAACGTGAGTTGCTCTGGCCAGCTATATGTTTAAAACTGTTAGGTGTGTGTTGAATATCAGCTTCTGTGATGTGGCAGATCATGCTTCACCTTTGCAAATGTTTACTGTTTCCATTCCACAGGTGGACAGCAGACCTCTGACACACGGGATGAGCAGTGCGTTGAGTCTGCGGCCGCAGAGGGCATTGGGGAAGGGGGTTACTGATACAGTGGGAGCAGTGAGTGAGGTGGTGGTGGAGCAGGAGCAATTTGTGCTTTGTCAGCTAGTGGAAGAGGAGGGTATGGACCCTGGGTTGCTGCACAGTCCCTCTCCATCTCCTGGCCCCTCTGGCTCTGTGCGAGGCACCGCTGACTGTTGTTCCACAGACAGACACCAGCCTGATACTGCAGAGCAGGTGAGAGAAGCAGAAAGACATTCAACAGAACGGAATGACTTACAAGCTCCGATGGAACAGATTGAAGGGTTGAGGCAATCGATGTGTTCTCTTACTGAGAAGAAAGTTGACTCTCTCGCCTCCATCAGGCAGGGAATTGATGATCTTGGTAAAGATGTTAACATGTGATTTTTATCAATGACTTGGAGGAGGGGACTGAAGGGTGGATCAGTAAATTTGCTGATGACACCAAGATTGGTGGAGTAGTGGATGAGGTGGAGGGCTGTTGTAGGCTACAAAGAGACATTGATAGGATGCAGAGCTGGGCCGAAAAATGGCAGATGGAATTTAACCCTGATAAGTGCGAGGTGATTCATTTTGGTAGGGCAAATTTGAATACGGATTACAGGGTCAACGGCAGGGTTCTGAGGAATGTGGAGGAGCAGAGGGATCTGGGGGTTCATATCCACAGATCTCTGAAGGTTGCCACTCAAGTGGATAGAGCAGTAAAGAAGGCCTATAGTGTGTTGGCGTTTATTAACAGGGGGTTTGAGTTTAAGAACCGTGAGGTTATGCTACAACTGTACAGGACCTTGGTGAGACCACATTTGGAATATTGTGTGCAGTTCTGGTCACCTCACTATAGGAAGGACGTGGAAGCATTGGAAAGAGTGCAAAGGAGATTTACCAGGATGCTGCCTGGTTTGGGGGGGAGGTCTTATGAGGAAAGATTGAGGGAGTTAGGGCTTTTCTCTTTAGAGCGGAGGAGGATGAGAGGCGACTTAATAGAGGTTTATAAGATGATGAGGGGGATAGATAGAGTGGATGTTCAGAGACTATTTCCTCGGGTGGAGGTAGCTGTTACAAGGGGGCATAACTATAAGGTGCATGGGGGGGAGATATAGAAGGGATATCCGAGGTAGATTCTTTACTCAGAGAGTGGGTGGGGTGTGGAATGGACTGCCTGCTGTGATAGTGGAGTCGGACACTTTAGGAACTTTCAAGCGGTTATTGGATAAGCACATGGAGCACACCAGAATGATAGGGAGTGCGATAGCTTGATCTTGGTTTCGGACAATGCTCGGCACAACATCGAGGGCCGAAGGGCCTGTACTGTGCTGTACTGTTCTATGTTCTATGTCACTTAATCAGATAGTATTGCAGTTGCAAAAACAAGATCATGTTACAGTGGGGCTTAATCAAATAAATGAGTCTCTCGTTCGACTCTTGCAGTTGCTTAAACCACTTTCTGCTGCCATTACTTTGACTCCCGCAGAACCGCCCTTACCTGCTCCCAGCACAGAAACAGTGCGGGCCCAAGAGCCAGCTGCTCCTCCAGTCGTGATGCAAGCAAACGTTGCCTTGCAGCAGCAGCAGCAGCAACCCTGTCAGGAGCCAATTGCTGAAGTGCCAGAGATTGTACACAGGGGCCTTTCACTTGGCAGCAGAGGGCTCCGGTCACGGGAAGGGGGAAAGCGCAGGAGACAGTAGGGTGCCACCTATTGCACAATCCACCTCCTTTGACCCTCAGGCACAGATGCGAGGGGGCAAATTGTTCAATTGTTTAATTTTTCGTTTTATTTAAATGTTAAATGTTGACGTTGCTTTTTTTATTGAAATATATATTTGTGACTGAAAGTGTATGTAACCTTTGCGTTTAAAAAGTACAGCCTCTAATCACTTTGAAAAAAAATTCAACTTTTTTATTTGCAAAAATATTTAAAATTACAACTGTTTGAAATTTAGAAAATAGCTAGTTTCCATCTTGAATGTCTTAATTGCACTAAGAAACCAAAAAAGTCACTTTAAACTGTTTACAAACTTTATTCTAAACTATTATGTTTGCGAATGTTTGAAAAGTAGAAAATATCTAGTTAACATTTAAAAGTTATAAACTATGTACATCAACACTGAACCTCAAAAGTCTTTGATGCTGCAATAAAAGTTCACTGTTTCACTTTAAATTGTGTCTGTTCCTTTATTTGCCTTGCTGGGGGAGGGGGAGGTACAAGGCAACACTACCTCGTGAAGGTGTTGGCTACCAGCTGCTCCCGAGCAGCCTTACTTTCAGCAGCACTTGGCTCCTCCCCATCAGGCCTGGCCACAGGCACATCGGCATCGTCCATGTCCTCCATTTCAGCAGGGAGCTCCTCTGCGGGGTTAAGGGTCAGTCCTTCCCACAGGGCAAAGTTATGCAAAGCACAACAGGCCACCACAATCCTTGCCACTTTCAGAGGAGAATACTGCAAGGTCCCCCCTGACCTGTCCAGGCACCGGAAGCGTGATTTCAGAATTCTGATTGTCCTTTCCACCACTTGCCGTGTGGACACGTGTGCCCGGTTGTATCTCTCCTGAGCCTCATTATTGGTCTTGTGGTAGGGAGTCATCAGCCATGGTCTTAGCGGGTAGCCCTTGTCGCCCAATATCCATGCGGATCCTGGAGGCAATGCGCTGAGGGCGCCATATAAGTTCGAGTTATGGAGGACGAAGGAGTCACGATTACTTCCCCAGTGCTCTGCATTCACGTTTAGGATCCTGAGTTGCGCATCACAGACTATCATGACATTCAATGAATGAAACCCCTTCCTGTTGATGTATGTCACAGGTGCACTCAGTGGTGCCTTCAATGCAACATGGGTTCCATCAATGGCCCCAATCACTTTGGGGAATCCAGCAATGCTATAAAATGCAAGGGCCATCTCCTTTTGATGGCGAGTGGACAAGTCAAAGTCAATGAACTCTGAAGCCCTACGGAAAATGGCATCTGTGACCTGGTGAATGCAGGCCCTCGCAGCATTCTTGGAGATGTTGGTAATGTTACCGGTCCTTGACTGAAATGACCCACTTGCAAAGAAGTTCAGTGCTGTGGTTACCTTCATGTTCACTGACAAGGCAGTGACGGTCTTCGAGCGTGTTTGAAGGTCCTCCTTTAACATGTCACATAGTCGGCCGATTGCCTCTTTACTGAAGCGCAGCCTCCTCACACACAACTCCTCCGACAGCATCTCAAATGACAGCCTCTCCCTGTACACTCTCTGGGGTGGGTAGTAGTTTCTCCTGATCTGGAGACGGTTATGGTTTCTCAGTCTTCTTTCTTGTTCCCTGGCGTTTCCAATTCTCTGAAGCAAAATCGCACCGAGGATCAGGGCAACATCCTCAAGGGGCATGTTTCTCCCTCACAGGCTTCCTCTTTAAACAGATAAAGTACTTGTAAGGAAAAAAATGGAAAGAGTTGTAAAAGTAATTTTAATAAAGTAAGTGGCTGGAAAATCACGTGGGGCTGTGGTGTGAAACGTGCGGTATCGGATCGGGCACACCTCATACCCGCCTGATCAATATCACGTGGGGCTGTGGTGTGAAACGTGTGGTATCGGATCGGGCACATCTCATACCCGCCTGATCAATATCACGTGGGGCTCTGGTGTGAAACGTGCGGTATCGGATCGGGCACACCTCATACCCACCTGATCAATATCACGTGGGGCTCTGGTGTGCAACGTGCGGTATCGGATCGGGCACACCTCATACCCGCCTGATCAATATCACGGCCCGACATGATTTTCCAATAACTGACATTTAAAAGGAATATAATTGATGGCCCAGAAATTGATCTCGCTCTGTTCCCGCGGGGGTAAGGAGCAGGCGCGATCTCTCACTCCGCGTTGGCTTTTTCAGATCCAGCTCGCACGAACTTGATGTTCTGGACATCAGCTGGGCAGTGCTTGCGTATCCCACCGGCGTAGTGAATTCGTGCGAGCTGTGGGATCACGTGACTCAGTTAGAGCCAATGGCAGCACACCATCTTCCATTCATAAGTTTCACATACGTGCTGTGAAAGCTATGAATCTTACACACCCCCAAAATAACAGCTAAACCTCAATTAAATTTAAAAAAAAACCCATCACATTAATAAAATAAGTATAGTTAAATAAATTAACCATTTTAAATAAAAAATTAAATTTTAGAAAAAATTTAAAATCTTTTAAAAAGTTATAAAAATAAACTTACCTGTCTTTAAAGTCTCTAAAAAAGATATACCTGTTAAAAAAAATTCAAAATAATACTTAATTCACTACTTACCTTGTTAAAAGTGGGTCTTACTCCTCCTTTTTTCGTTTCTAAAATCTTCCGTCCTTACCTGCGCGTCCAAAGCACTAAGTGCACCGCGTGCGCGCAGCCTGTAGCGCGCACGCGGTGCACCGAGGAACCGCCCCCTTTTCCAAAGACCAAGTGCCGGTTTTCAGCGCATGCGCAGTGCATGCAGAAAACCGGCAATTGGAGAGAGAATACGCGAGAGTACGCAGTGCGTACTCTCGCGCAGCGGGATCAATTTTTGGCCCGATATTTTATTTTTTTAACTTTTGTAAATGTTACATAATTCATTTTTAAACAATCATTTTCACATTTAAGAAAAAAATATAATTCAATTAGGTCTTGCACACAGCAAGAGTTGCTCCTTATAACTACACTACTCAAAACATGGTCCAAACCCGTTTTTAACAAATTTTTAAAGTTGGAAACTTACCTCAGACTTTCTGAAAAGAACTTTGCTCCCTTTCACAATTAAAAATGTTCTGTTTAGTAGCCCCACTGCTGAAAGAGTTCTTCCTGATTGTCCAGGAGCTTCTGCCAAGACTGTACGCCGGCTTTTTCCACGCGCAGCTGCTAGGGACTTACCCGCACTGCACCAGCTGAGAAAAACACGGAAGTTCCAGGTCTACACGCTGCCTCTCCAGCGCAAGCGGTTGACCTGTGAACCCCTTCCTTCAAGAGAACGGAAGTTCCAGTTTCCAGCGCGTGCGCGAAAGCGGCACTTCCGTTGGACCTACGGGTGAGTACACAGCGCGTACACACCGTAGGGAACGGAATTTCAGGGCATTTAAATTTGCAGCCGGTGTCCAGTGTCTAACTTTAATCTCCTTGTTTAAAGCCGCTGTCTCCCGGTGCAGCCTGTTTCCAGGGTCTAACTTTAATCTCCCTGTTTAAAGCCGGTGTCTCCCAGTGCAGCCTGTGTCCAGTGTCTAACTTTAATCTCCCTGTTTAAAGCCGGTCTCTCCCGGTGCAGCCTGTTTCCAGGGTCTAACTTTAATCTCCCTGTTTAAAGCCGGTGTCCAGTGTCTAACTTTAATCTCCTTGTTTAAAGCCGGTGTCTCCCGGTGAGATCGATCGGGCCAGAAATTCGGGTCGAAGGCTTCTCGCGGGTACAAGCCCCCGACCTTCACTTACATAGCACGCCTGCCGTTGTGCTGTGGGCCCGCGTGGGATTCCGATCCTGGGCCTCCTCCAGCTGCCGGTGTGCAGTGCTCGCGTATCCCAGGGGCGCAGTTAGTTCGAAGCCATGGGGAGCCAATCGGAGCAGGGAATCTCCATTCATAGATTTGACAGGAACCTGTCAAATCAATGAATAGAGATCGGTCCCAAAACCTCACTAAAACTTAAAATAAATTTAAAAAAAACATCACATTTTTAAAATATCTATAAATTACATAAATTAACTATTTTAAACAATAATTTACATTTTTGAAAAAATTAATTACAGTTTTTAACGGGGCTAAAAATAAAATTATCTTTCTTTAAAGTATTTAAAAAAGATAAACCTGTGGGTAAAATTTTTTAATTTCAGTTAATTCCCCACTTACCTTGTTAAAAGCAGGCCTTGACTTCCCCTCACTCCAAAACCTGTAAAAACCGGAAGTTCGCTGCGCGCGCGCAGCCTCTCCCGCGCACGCGGTTGACCCTTCAACCCCTTCTTTCACCAGACCGGAAGTTCCGGTTTCCCGGGCATGCGCACGGGGATCTCCGAGCAGAAAGCAGCTTTTTCCCAGAGGGTGAAACTCGGGCCCAAATCTCAACAACAAGGATCAGCTCAAATGATCAAACTGTGAGTCGCTCCATGAAAACCAGCCATTGGCTGCAGTGAATGTCCACAGACGGAGCTTGCAGAGAGACGGAGAATCCCGGGGACCAAGGTAATGTGAATGGAGATCTGAACCTGTATTCTGTCTCACTCGGCATTGATTCTTTACTCTACCCGTTTAAAGCCGGGCTCTCCCGGGGAGATTCTGTTCCACGGGCCGCTGTGGCCAATCCATTCCCGGGCGGCTATCGCCATTCTCTGTGTCCGCTCGGACAGTGACCGAGGGCGGTCTGTCCAACACTGGGACCCTCGGCTCAACCTGCTCCCGTTCCCCACCATCCCTCTCATTGTTCAGAGGGGTCGAGCGAGAGTGACCAGGAACACGGGCTCCACAGTGTCCGCCAATCCTAGGCTGGTCAGGCAGACAGCGGCGGGATTGTAGAAGTAGTTTAATGTAACACAATGTGGGACAATACACTCTGGATTGAAGGGTTACAGACTGGAATACAGCATGAATAGGGAATGACTGGGAGAGGGTCACACGGAGTTCACTCTAGATACAGAAATCACTAAACCTTGGATTCCAGCTCTAAACAACACTCGAGGTCACTGCAGTTGTTCAGTGAGCTGGAACTCGCTGTGTTGAGCTTGGGACGCCTGTCCCAGGAAGGACAGATTGTCTCTGGAGGGAGTCCGGCTGGAATTGTTCAGGGTGAGAGCTGAGATGAAGGGACTGAGCTATGATGAGAGACTCGGTTTACTTTAGTAAGATGGTTAAACATAAGATGAGAGGAAATCCTATTAAAAATGAGTTAAACTCTCTGTACAGCAATGCACACAGTGTTCGTAATAAGACAGGGGAGCTGGAGGCAATCATACGTCATGAGGAACCAAACATAATCGTGATTACTGAGACATGGCTACAGAAAAATCAGGACTGGGAATGAAACATTGCACGGTATAACATATTTAGAAAAGATAAAGGGGGTGTGGAGTATCTGTACTTATTAGGGATAACATAATGGCAGTAGATAAAAGAGGAGGTCTCGGTCAGTCACCACTGGAGAAGGTCTCGGTCAGTCTCCTCTGGAGATGGTCTCGGTCAGTCTCCTCTGAAAAAGGTCTCGATCAGTCTCCTCTGGAGGAAAATCTTGTCCAATTGTCTTTCCCTGAATTTTCTCGTTGCAGTTTTCAATAAATTTTCCTCAGAAGAGGGCGAAAATAAATTGAGTAAAACAAAGTACAATTAGTAAACACACAGCACAGGTCCAGGCTCCCTCTCTCTCACTCAGTTATACGGACAATCTCTCAGCAACACCATTTACCAACCAATCCCAGTTATAAACCAGCGAAACTGGAGAGTAAAAGATTGAGAGACAAGAAAGACATTGAAGACATACAGGAGAAACAAGATAGAGGTTTTTCCTCCAGAGAGGGAGGTGGTTTTGGAGTGAGACTCACCCACCCTTGGGGCCCCCACCCTGGGACATACCCATCCAGACACCACTCCACACAGAAACCCACCCACCGAGGGACCCACCAACCGAGACACATCCCACACTGGGAGAGACACACCCAGAGACCACCCCACCTAAAGACCCACCCAATCAAAGACACATCAACCGAGACACATCTCACACTGGGATAGACCCAACCAGAGGCCACCCCACCCAAAGACACATCAACCGAGACACACCCCACACTGGGAGAGACACACCCAGAGACCACCCCATCCAAAGACCCACCTACCCAAAGACCCACCAACCGAGCCACACCCCACACTGGGAGAGACCCACCCAGAGGCCACCTCACCCAAAGACCCACCCACTCAAAGACCCACTAATCGAGAAACACCCCACACTGGGACCCACCCACCCAGGTGAACAGGTTGTAAACTGCAGGTTGGAGCTCCTCCCCATAGCCCTTGACATGTTGGTTTATCGCTCTTGCACGCCCTGTGTTTCTGCCCATTCTCATGTTAATCCAGGCTAATGCTGTCCAGGACCGGAGCTGCTTTGTCCTGGAACATTCCAGGTTCCTGTTTGTTGATTTGAAACCTCAGTATTTGTCGTGAATATTACTGCAGTTTGAAATAGTCCTAAAGACCGATTCCACTCGCAGGCCCCCTACATAGGGCTGGGCCAAGAACAGCCCCCAGTGAAACAGAGCAATTCTACCCACAGCTCACACCAGACCACACAGACAGGTCTGGAAGGAGCCAGTGTGACGTGGGACGGACTCCTTCCCCAACTTCTCCACTCTATCCCTCCCCTGCTCCAAACTCCCCTGCGTGTATTCCCTGTCTGGGAATATCCCCTCTCCCTCGAAAGTGAAGAAATTTCCCTGTAAACTGATATTAAGCTGTTGAACCTCAGAATCATCCAATCAAATAAAGGTTATAATACACGAGGAGGCCATTCAGCCCGTGGATTCCGTGCTGGCTCTCTGCAAGAGCACTTCAGCTAGACCCACTCCCTTGCCCTTACACCCTGGCCCTGCAGATTTTTCCTTCAGATACTTATCTAATTCCCTTTTGTAAGTCACGATTGAATCTGCCTCGACCACCATTTCAGGCAGTGCATTCCAGATCCTAACCACTCACTGCGTAAACAAAATTTTCCTCATGTGGCCGTTGGTTCTTCTACCGATCATCTTAAATCTGTGTCCTTTTGTTCTCGATCCATCCACAAATGAGAACAGTTACTCTCTATCTGCTGTGTCTAGACCACTCATGGTTTTGAACACCTCTATCAAATCTCCTCTCAACCTTCTCTGCTATAAGAAGAAAAATCCCAGCTTCTCCAGTCTATCCACGTAACTGGAGTCCCTCATCCCAGGAACCATTCTTGTAAATCTTTTCTGCACCCTCTCTAAGGCCTTCACGTCCTTCCTAAAGTGTGGTGCCCAGAATTGGACAGAATACTCCAGTTGAGGTCGGACCAGTGTTTAATAAAGGTTCATCATAATTTCCTTGCTTTTGTACTCTATACCTCTATTTATGATCCCAGGATCCTGTAAGCTTTTTAATCGCTTTCTCAACCTGCCCTGCCACCTTCAACAATTTGTGCCCATATACCCCCAGGATGATGCAGCCCCTTTAGAATTGTACCCTTCAGTTTATATTGCCTCTCCTCGTTCTTCCTATCAAAATGTATCACTTGACACTTTTCTGCATTAAATTTCCGTCTGCTGCGTGTCCGCCCATTCCAGCAGCTTGCCTGCTCTCCTCTTGAAGTCATTCACTATCCTCACTGTTCACTATACTTCCAGGTTTTGTGTCACCTTCAGATTTTGAAATTGTGCCCTGTATACCCAAATCCAAATCATTAATATATATCAAGAAAAACAGTGGTCCTAGTACTGACCCCTGGGGAACACCACTGTGTACCTTCCTCCAGTCCTAAAAGCAACCGTTCACCACTACTCTCTGTTTCCTGTCACTCAGCCAATTTCGGATCCTTGCTGCCACTGCCCGTTTATTCCATGGGCTTCAACTTTGCTGACAAGACTATTATGTTGCACCGTATCAAACGCCTTTTGGTAGTCCATGTACACCACATGAACCGCATTGCCTTCATCAACCCTCTCTGTTACCTCATCAAAAAACTCAATCAATTTAGTTAAACACGATTCGCCTTTAACAAATCCGTGCTGGCTTTCCTTAATTAATCCACACTTGTCCTGTTGAGTTTGTCGTTTCTAAATTTTTCCCCACTACCGAGGTTAAACTGACTGGCCTGCAGTTGCTGGGTTTATCCTTACACTTTTTTGAACAAGGGTGTAACATTTGCAATTCTCCAGTCCTCTGGCACCGCCCCCGTATCTATGGAGGATTGGAAGATTATGGCCAGGACCTCCGCAATTTCCACCATTACTTCCCTCAGTATCCTAGGATGCATCCCATCCGGTCATGGTGACGTATCTACTTTAAGTACAGCTAGCCTTTCTAGCACCTCCACTTTATCAATTTTTATCCCATTCAGTATCTCAACTACCTCCTCTTTCGCTATGACTTTGGCAGCACCTTCTTTCTTTGTAAAGACAGATGCAAAGTTCTCATTTAGTACGTCAGCCATGCCCTCTGCCTCCATGTGTAGTTCTTCTTTTTGATCCCGAATCGCACCCACCATTCCACTTACTACCCGTTTACTATTTATATGCCTACAGAAGACTTTTTGATTCCCTTTAATGTTAGCTGCCAGTGTTTCTCACATGCTCTCCTAGCCCCTCTTATTTCCTTTTTCACTTTCCCTCTGAACTTTCTATATTCAGCCTCATTATCACTTATATTCTCAACCAACATCTGTCATAAGGGCTCTTTTTATGCTTCATCTTACTCTCTATCTCTTTCATCATCCATGGAGCTCTGATTTTAGTTACCCTACCTCTCCCTCTCGTGGAATGTACCTCGACTATACCCGAACATTCTCCTCTTTAAAGGCAGCCCATTGTTCAATTACAGTTTGGCCTGCCGATCTTTGATTCTAATTTCACCGGGCCAGATCCATTCCCACCCCACTGAAATTGCCCTTCCACCAATTTGCTATTTCACTCTAGCTTGCTCCCTGTCCTTTTCCATAGCTAATCTAAACTTTATGATTCTAAGTTCTCTGTTCCCTAAATATGCCCCTACTGTCAATTGTTCCACTTGACCCATCTCATTCCCCAGGACCAGATCCAGCAATGCCTCCTTCCTCCTTGAGACAGAATCGGACTGATCAAGAAAGAACACACTTCATAAATTCTTCCCCCTCTCTGACCTTTACACTATTACTATCCCAGTCTATATTAGGATAATTGAAGTCCCCATTATCACTATTCTATAGTTCTTGCACCTCTCTAAAATTTCCCTGCTAATTTTCTGCTCTATATACTTCCCACTAGTTGGTGGCCTATAGAATACACCTAGTTATCCCATATTACAGCAGTGACTACAATCCAAAAGTACTTCATTGGCTGTAAAGCGCTGTGAGACATCCAGTGGTCATGAAAGGCGTTATATATATGCAAGTCATTTTTTCTTTCTTTCTATTAGTGTAATGGCACCTCTACTGTTTTTTTTAACTCTAACCAAATAGATTCTGTCCTTGACCCCTTCAGGACATCCTTTCTCTCCAGCACTGTAATATTCTTCTTAATCAATACTGCAACCCCACCTCCGTTGTTTCCTTCCCTGTCTTTCCTGAACACCAATGGTTAACGTGTTCATTCCTTTGCTTTCTATTTTACATGTTGATATTAGATGATGTGGTTGATTACACATCGCATTCTCACGATTGGAGCTGGGTTGAGATGCATCGCTGACTGATGGAATTAAAATCCCTGCTTATATCTGACTCGGGCCTTAAATAGAGTTGGTCAGCTCAATCCAGTGAAATGTGAACGTGCCTCTTAAACAGAATAGTCCAGAACTCACCATCACTTCCCACAGGAGCTGGATGACAGCTGATTAGTAGAGCTTGGGGTCCACGGGGACTGAAACCATGTGGCGTTTGGCATTTGGATAAACTCAGGATGATCCGGGACGTTCGAAAGTGACGGGTAAAGGGCGCCCTTCATCACAATTAATAAATGAAGCCCATTCACATTTAAAGCACTGAGGCTATTGTTAGAGTAAGGTTTTCAATAAGGTTGTAATTTGAAGTGAGGTGTCACCGGTTTATTCAGCACGCGGTACATGCAATAGTATTAAACACACACTTAAAAGGCACAAATTACAGCCACATCTGATGATGGTTGTTGGTGATGGAGTCAAAAGTTTACGGTTCTGAGCTCAGTATCTTAGGCTTTTAAAAATTCAAAGACTCATTACAAACAGCTCGTTTTATACATTGCTCTCACTCCCGCTACGTGGGAATCGATATAATTCTGTAATGCCTAATTTTATAAAAGTTAAAATTCAAATAACAACTAACCACCATTGTAACACATTGTTTCGACACTAAAGAAAACTTTAACTATTAATTAAACTGAACGACTCATTCCAGTACCTGCGGTGTGAGGCAGTTAACGCTGATGCCCACATGTTCTACTCCACTGCTGAAAAACAGTCATGACTGTTCTTTTAGACTATTACGTAGCATTTACAGCAGTGAAACAGGCCATTCGGCCCAACAGGTTCATGCTGGTGTTTATGCTCCCCACGAGCCTCCTTCCACCCCTCTTCCTCTAACCCCATCACCATATCCTTCCATCTCTTTCTCCCATATGTGCCTATCCAGCTTCCCATTAAATACATCTGTTATTCGCGTAAACTACTCCATGTGGTAGCGAGTTCCACATTCCCACCACTCTCTGGGTAAAGGAGTTTCTCCTGAACTCCCTATTGGATTTATTAGTGACTATCCTTTATTTATGGTCCCTAGTTCCAGTCTCCCCCGCAAGTGGAAACATCTTCCCTACGTCGACCAATGAAACCCTTTCATAATCTTAAAGACCTCTATCAGGTCACCCCTCAGCCTTTCCTTTTCTAGGGAAAGCTTTCCTGATAGTTATACACTGTCAGTTCTCGTATCATCCCAGTAAATCTTTATTTACACCTTCTCCATTGTCTTTATATCCTTGTTTATAATATGGAGACCGGAAGTGTGCGCAGTTCTCCAAGTGTGGTCTAACCAAGGTTCGATACAAGTTTAATACAACGCAGCTGTTTTGCAACTCTATTCCTCTAGAAATAAGCACTAGTGCTCGGTTTGCTTTTTCTGGCCTTATTAACCTGCCTCATTAACATCTTGTTATTGTTGATAATGGAGTTATTGACTGAGCTCAGCAAACAATCTCTGATCAATTACACTACAACAACAACTTGAGTTATTGACTGAGCTCAGCAAACAATCTCTGATCAATTACACTACAACAACTTGTGTTATTGACTGAGCTCAGCAAACAATCTCTGATCAATTACGCTACAACAACAACTTGCATTGATAGGAAATCTCTTTCAATGTTGAGCGGGAAGGGCGCTGTTTTAGCGGGAATCGATTATGTTCACCCGGGGAAAGCAGCAGACATCAAACACCCGGCACAAAGTAGAGGAAATGTTTTCTGATTCCTGTTCATTTTCACAAAAACAATTGGATTCCGTCCCAACAGAAAGACGGTCATTCCAAAATAGAACACGGGCTGTAATTGAACTTTAGCGAGCACAGGAAGCCTTGGGTTAATGTTACATTTATTTAACCAATATCAGAATCAATGTCCAAGGAGATTTAACCACATTCCTCAGCTCTTCTCTGAATTTATTTTGTGTAGCTGCATAAACAGGAACACAAGAGCTTATATCCGGTTTCTGTGGCGATGTCGGCAGGAACTGTATAATTGCCTCCGTAATGCGCGGTGTTTTTCAGTCTGGTAGTTAAAAAACTAACGATAGCCGTCACCCTCAACACTATAAAACTGCCCGATACAGTGAACAGTAAAATGATGGATTTACTTCGGTTCCCCATCTCTGGATCGCTCTGATTCTCACTGCTGTGACCACGGAGTCTCCTGCGGGCTCTACTGGACACTAAAACACGTCTGATTGTCAAACAATTAAACAGTAATATCAAAGCAAAAGGAATCCACATCGTTGAAATACCTTGTAACCGGGAGAACACGACACCTGCAGGCGATGAAACATAATCCAGTCCGGGGTAACAAACCCAATGAATATGGTTAATTATTCGATCAGGTTTATAGGCAATCAAATCTGGAATGTTTTGTAAATAGATCAGGACACAGACCGTTGTTATAGCCACAGCCGTAGTTCTCACTCTGCAATAATTTGTTTAAAACTTCGGACAACATATAGCTACAAATCGGTCAACTGTGAACCAGATTGTAAACCACACCGACATATCCAGGCTGGTAGAATTGATATAAATAATGATCTTACAAACGGCAGTGTAGGACAGGAAGGAATGTGGAAAGTGATTTGTACAAATGTGATACCCTATTACATTGAGGATCAGGACCAGTAGATCTGCTGTTGCCATGGCCACCATGTAGACAGAGATACACTTGGAAAGGTCGCAGTTTCCTCCGGAGAGAATCACCATTGTCAGTAGGTTCGCTCTGAGAAAGAGAGACAAGAGGTCAGTAACAGGGACACTCGGATAAATCTCACAGCTTATTGTGGGGAAATGTTGAGATGTGTTCCTTTTATTTTTAATATAGGTGAGCGACATGTTGTTGACATTTTGTTCAAAAGAAATGCATGATTCTGCACTCACTGTAGAGGGACTGAGAATTACCATCCTTCCACCACACTTCAGTCAGACGTTGTCCAGGTGGCGCGGGGAGGAGGGTCGCTCGGATTCAGTATCGGGAATGGACACGGAGAGCGATCCCCACCACCACAGACACCCAGGCACTGATATAGGAGGATATTAACTTTGTGCGATAAAGTAAAAACGGCGACATTGGATCAGCCGTCCGTCATACATCTCTCCCCGATTGTCATTTCAATCACTATCGCCCCTGACACTAGACTGAGCCTCCATTCACAGTCTAACTGTGCGGTCCAGGTGAAGCCGAAGTACCTCGAAGGGAGGGTGCAGTTACAGATAAAAGACCCTTAAAGGGCAACCTTGGGTGGTTCTGTATAGTCATAGTTCATATTGGATAGTCAATAAAGAAGCGGATTGCCTTACATACACAAAAACACACATTCCATTGCAGTGTGGAGCGCTGAAACCATCCCGCCATGAGGCTGGTACCATGTGATGCACCGAGCCAATTTGATGAGTTACTACAGCGGCCCCAGGGAGCAATCGATGGAATTTTACATTTAGAGTCATACAGCACAGAAAGAGGCCCTTCGGCCCATCGTATTCGCGCCGGCCATCAAGCCCTGTCGATTCTAATCCCATTTTCCAGCACTTGGTCCGTAGCATTGTATGCTATGGTGTTTCAAGTGCTCATCTAAATGCTTCTTGAATGTGTGAGGTTTCCTGCCTCTGCCACCCTTTCAGGCAGTGAGTTCCAGATTCCAACCATCCTCTGGGTGAAAAAGTTTTTCCTCAGATCCACTCTAAACCTCCTGCCCCTTACCTTGAAGCTATGCCCCCTGGTTATTGACCCCTCTACTAAGGGGAAAATTTCCTTTCTATCTACCCTATCTACGCCCCTCATAATTTAGTACATAATTTAATCTCATCGGTTTAATTGGCGAGTGGTATCTCGGGAGCGGCATCAGATGTCATCTGTATTCAATATAATTTACAAATAATAAATGGAAAGATATAAATGCAAACATTACATTCAGCTGGAACACAAAGCATTATACCCACAAACCGCGACCGCTGCTGCAGACCAGGGGATCACAGGATGGTGAAAATAACAACCATCGCAAAGAAATGAAGGGACACCTGATCAGTGAACTCCTGGTAAACTAGGGATGTGAGTAGGAGCTGGATCTCCAAATAGAGAAATACTACTGATTAAAAAGGATTCGATTCCTGAACTTACTGTTCATAGAGTTAATCCCATGGGGCTGAGGGCTCAGGAGTAAAACTGTGAGAAAGGCCTTGATGCTTGTGACTGCTCCCGTGAGACGACGCACTGGATCCCACAGACCATGGAGGGAGTGCAAGGTACTGAAGGATTCTTTCCCGGCTCTTTAAAGAGAGGAAACATTCCGGACAGACCATTCCGGACACAAAGCGATAGTCCCAGAAATCCCCGACCCATGGGCACAGCTCTTGGAGTCTGTCCACAGCTGAATGGGACCTTGAGGTCCAGTGTCGATTGATGGAAATTTAGCCCCAGCATCAATGGGTCTCAGACCCTCTTCGCCGAATTCACTGATCACTGGCCACTCTGAGCAAAGCCGAGCCGCTCCCGCCATGGCCAGCGATTCCGACAGGGGAATGTTGGCTTTTACAGCCCGCAGCAAAGGGCTTTCACCCATTGCTGGACTTTCTGAGTTCAATTGGTTCCAGTCATTCTGCAATAAACTGAATCTACCCAGCATCACCCGGGGTGTCATTTTCAAACTCTAACACTGTGCTGGGACTGCATTGTAGTGTCGGCCAAAGGGAGCACATGGGCCTCAGCAACAGACTCAGAGAGACTCCCAGTACAACATGGTTTCATTCCCCACACCAGCCCCATTGTAATATCGGCCAAAGAAAGCACATGGGCCTCAGCAACAGACTCAGAGAGACTCCCAGTACAACATGGTTTCATTCCCCACACCAGCCCCATTGTAGTATCGGCCAAAGGCAGCACATGGGCATGAGAAACAGACTCAGAGAGACTCCCAATACAACATGGTTTCATTCCCCACACCAGCCTCATTGTAGTGTCGGCCAAAGGCAGCACATGGGACTCAGCAACAGACTGAAAGAGACTCCCAGTACAACATGGTTTCATTCCCCACACCAGCCCCATTGTAGTATCGGCCAAAGGCAGCACATGGGCCTCAGCAACAGATTAAGAGAGACTCCCAATACAACATGGTTTCATTCCCCACACCAGCTCCATTGTAGTATCGGCCAAAGGCAGCACATGGGCCTCAGCAACAGATTCAGAGAGCCTCCCAGTACAACAGGGATTTAATCCCCACACCCGTGCCAATGTCGTCTCTCTAAGGGGAATTTCCTGCCACTTTTGCAGGGCCAGGATTGTTTTCTGTGGTGCGGGCCGATAATATAATGAACTGACGCTGATTTTATGAACTAACTAGGACTAGAGAAAGGTCTCTGGTTTCACACAACAGACCTGGTGTGACCAACACTCACATTGGACAAGACTGCATAAAACAGGAAGCTTCATCAATGATTGGAAAGGCTGCGAATCCCATCAGTAGAGGATTTTTTCAAGGTGAGATTCTATCAAGCTATTGGGCGCCGTTTAATTTTTGGCAAAAGGCTCGGTATTTGATGCGATAATTTGACTGTGGATTCACTGGTATGTAAAGCTCGCCCATACCTGACCTGGGAGTGCGTGATGTTTACATGTACAGGGATTTCTGTCCTGTATTCATACCATGCTGTGCGTGAGATGGTGAGCTTCATTGGGTAAGAGGAGCTGTACGCTGCTTTGGCCACATGCTGTATTTGAGTTCACTGTGCTTGATGAACGATAATACAGTGTGATTAACAATGTATCCAAATCCTGTCTACCTGCCCTGTGAGTGTTTGATGGAACAGTGTCGAGGGAGCTTTCTGTATGCGAACCGTGCTGTACCTCACCTTGGAGTCTTTGATGGGATAGTATGGAAGGAGCTTTACTCTGTATCTACCCCGTGCTGGACCTGTCGTGAGAGTCTTTGATGGGATAATGTGGTGGGAGCTTTACTCTCTATGTAACGCATGCTATTCCTGACCTGGGAGACTTTGATGGGATAGTGTGGAGGGAGCTTCACTCTATATCTACCCGGTGCTGGACATATTGTGGGAGTCTTTGATGGGATAGTGTGAAGGGTGATTTACTCTGTATGTGACCCGTGCTTGACCTGTCGTGGGAGTATTTTATCGGCAGTTTAAATATGCTTTACACTGTATGTAACCCATGTTGTACCTGAATTGGCAGTGTTTGATGGGACGGTGTAGAGGTAGCTTTAATCTGCATGTATATGTTGCCTTTAAGCAGCAGCAGCAGCAGCAGTAACCCTGTCACGAGCCAGTTGCTGAAGGGCCAGAGATTGTCCACAGGGGCCTTTCACTTGGCATCAGAGGTCTCCAGTCACGGGGAAGGGGAAAGCACAGGACGCAGTAGGGTGTCACCTTTTGCAAAATGCACCTCCTTCGATCCTCAGGCACAGTTGCGACGGGGATATCTGTCAATTTTTTAATGTTTGCTGTTATTTAAATGCTGGCGTTGTGTTATTTCGTGAAATTTATATTTGTGACTCATAGCGTATTTAACCATTTCGTTTTATATGTAAAGCCTCCAGTCACTTTATTTCTTTATTCAACTTTTTTTTATTAACAACCAATTGAACATTACAACTGTTTAAACAATTAGTAAATAGCTAGATTTCATCTTGAATGAAAAGTCTTTATTGCGCTAAGTAACGCAAAAAGTCACATTAAACGGTTTACATTTTTTATCAACCAATTTATCTTTGCAAATGTTTACAAAGTAGAAAATAGCTAGCTAACAATTTGTATTTCAAGACGAAGAACATCAAAACAGTATAACAAAAGTCTTTAATGGTGCAATAAACATTTACTGTTTCACTTTAAATTATATCTGTTCTTTTCTGATCCTTGCTGGGGGAGGGGGAGGTAGGAGGCGACACTATCATCACCTCGGAAACGTGTTGGCTACTGGCAGTTCCCTGGCAGCTTTGGCTTCGGCAGCACTTGGCTCCTCCCCATCAGGCCTGGCCACAAAGATGTTGGCATCCTCCATGTCCTCCATTTCAGCAGGGAGCTTGTCTGCAGGGTTAGGGCCAGTCCTTCCCGCAGGGCAAAGTTATGCAAAGCACAAAAGGCCACCACAATCTTTGCCACTTTCAGAGCAGAATACTGCAAACTCCCCCCCGCGTCCTGTCCAGGCACCGGAAGCGTGATTTCAGAACCCCGATTGTCCTCTCCACCACTTGCCGTGTGGACACGTGTGCCTGGAAGTATCTCTCCTGAGCCTCATTACTGGTCCTGCGGTATGGTGTCATCAACCATGGTTTTATCGGGTAGCCCTTGTCGCCCAATATCCATGCGGATCCTGGAGGCAATGCACTGCGAGTGCTATATAAGTCTGAGTGACGGAGGACGAAGGAGTCATGAGCACTTCCCCGGTGAACTGCATTCATGTTTAGGATCCTGAGTTGCGCATCACAGACGATTATTACATTTAATGAATGAAAACCCTTCCTGTTGTTGTATGTCAGAGGTGCATTAATTGGTGGCTTCAGTGCAACATGAGTTCCATCGACGGCCCCAATCCCTTTGGGGAAGCCAGCAATCCTATAAAATAAAAGGGCTCCTCTCCTTTTGCTGCCGAGTGGACAAGTCGAAGTCTATGAACTCTGAAGCCCTGCGGAATATGGCATCTGTAACCTGGTGAAAGTAGGCCCTCGAGCACTCTGGGAGATGTTTGAAATGTCACAGGTGCCTGACTGAACTGACCCGAGTGCAAAGAAGTTCAGTGCTGTGGTTACCTTCATGGACACTGACAAGCCAGTGCGGGTCTTCGAGTGTGTTTGAAGGCCGTCATTCAACATGTCACATAGTAGGTCAAATGTTTCTTTACAAAATTGCAGCCTGCTCATACACAAATCCTGCAACAGCATCTGAAAAGACAGCCTCTCCCTGTACCCTCTCTGGGTGGGCAGTAGTTCCTCCTGATTAGGTAGCGGTCTTGGTTCCTCAGTCTTCATTGTTGTTCCCTGGCGTTTTCGATTCTATGGGCCAGAATCACACAACAGATAGGGGCAAACTCCTCATGAGGCATGATTCTCCCTCACAGGCTTCCTCTTTAAATAGATGCAGTAACTGTTGGGAAGAAATGGAAAGAGTTGTAAACGTCATATTAATAAAGTGAGTGGTTAGAAATTCACGGCGGGCGGTGGCGGGAAACGGACGGTATCGGATCGGCCGCCCGTCAGACCCGACTGATCAATATCACCGCCCGAGAACAATTTCTAAGACTTTTAAAACATTTTACAAAGTCATACATTAATTTTTAAACAGCATAAAAAAGTTAACATTTAAAACATTCATATATTTTGGCATAATTTTAAACATGAGTAAATGTGAACAAAATCATTTTTAAACAGTCATTTTCAAGTTTAAAAAAAATAAATCTATTTGAATGGAATGCTCACCTTGTCCACAGCGAAAGTTCCTCTTCTAATCACCGACACTCCTCAGAACTAGATTCAAAACCAAAGAAATATTTAACAAATTAAAGTTGTTAAAAACTTAAATCAGGCTTTTAGTCAAGAACTTTGTTAACATTTAAAGTTAAAACAGTCCGCTTTCCAGCCCCCTGACTTCCACGTCTTCTTCCTGCTTCTTCTTTAGATAGAATGTCGGCTGTCCGCCTGCTTTATTTCTGTCGTTGCAGAATCGTCAGTAACTGCTGGCCAGTAGTTGGAAAATTAGCGCAAATCTGCGCCAGATTGCAATTTCCGATTTTTTAGCGTATACGCTTTGCATGCCTAAACCCGGAACTTGCGCGGCCCCTACGGACTCGTGCGCAAGTCATACGCACCCATAGGTCCGCAAAATACGGCCCCGTGTAAACCACAGAAACTGTTGAATTGTAGCTTGCCTCAGCAGCAGAAGTTCCATTACCCTTTTCATGTTAACAATCCGATGACAAACATAAAAAGGGCACAGGAATACCGGGCACCTGAATATGTGCGAGACACTGCTCTTTATCCACTAGGTAATGTGGATCATGACGAGCTGTTTAACCTTGTCCAGGACTGTAAAACCAGAGGACATGGCCTGAGATTGGTGGGGGTAAATTCAAAACTAATTTCTGGAACAGTTATTTCAATGAGCGACGGTCTATCTATGGAACAGACTTGCTCCTAATCTTTCGAATGAAAACTAGAGGACAGGGGAATTCAGCGAACACGAGAAGCATAAATAGAAATAGAATAAAGGGGAATTCAGGGGAACAATGTAAATGTTTAATTGGAAATGTAGAACAGGAACATTAAGTGGAACCAACGAACTGTTAATTAGAAATATAATAAAATAATATAGGGGAACTCAGTAATGGCTTATTTAGAAATAGAGGACAGTTGAATACGGCAACTGATATTAGAAATAGGGACCAGCGGAACACAATAACCCTTCATTCAGAAGTAGGGGACAGGGGAAGACAGCAACGGTTCAATTAGAAATAGAGGACAAGGGAATTCAGGGGAATAAACTAACTTTCCAATTAGAAATAGAATAAAAGGAGACATGGGGTAACACAGTAAATAACTGTTTATTTAAAAGTAGTGGACTGGGGAGACAGTAACTGTTTATTTAGAAATAGAGGAGATGGGAATGTCAGGGAAACACAGTAACTGTTTAATTAGAAATAGAGAAGCACAAGGGAATACAACAATTGGTTAATTAGAAACAGGGAACGGGGAATCACAACCACACCAGATTGAATGTGGCACGGTAATGTAATGGTTAATTATTCACGCCTTTGCTTTCCATTTTACCTGTGGAGTTTGGATGATGTGGTTGACTGCACGCCGCCTTCTCAGGATTGTAGCTGGGTGCAGAACATCTCTGACTGATGGAACTAAAACCTCTGCCGGCTGCCTGACTCGGGCCTTAAATACTACTGGTTGTCCGCATCCAGGTAAATGAGAATGTGGCTCTTACACAAAACCGCCGGCAACTAATCTCCACTTTCCCCAGAATCTGGATGCCAGCCGGACTGGCAGAGCCCGGGCTCCACGGGGCCCTGCAAACAGAGGATTTTGGTTTTGGAGAACGTCTGGGTCAAGGGGAACGTTAAAGAGTGACGGGTAAAACGGAGTCTTAATCACAGTTAATAAATGGAGCCCATTCACAATTAAAGTACAAAGGTTATTGTCAGCATAAGCTTTTCAATAATGCTCTGGAACATTGGAGTGAGGTGTCATAGGTTTATTAAGCACATAATACAGGCAATAGTACTTACACACACACTTGTGGAGACCCAAACATGTCACAGTCCTGAGCTCAGTATCTTAGGCCTTTACCAAATCGAACAAATTTATATACATTTTTCTCACTCCCTGTACTTCACAATCCTCGCAATTCTGCATTATATAATGATATCAAATTTAAAATAAAACTCCACACATATATATTTTAATTGATTTATCTGATCGATAGTTTCACTCTTGGTCCATATAATTGCAACTGCACCAAGTGAAACCTTTAACAGTAAGACTGTCTGTTTCTGTATCTCTTGTACTAATTGAAAATGATGATGGATGCCCGGATGTTTTGCTTTGCAGAACTAACTCTCTTCCCAAACTGTTTCCAAATGATGAAAGGTCGCTGAAATTGCTGAATCTGTTTGAAATGACATAAGTTTAATTAAATCGCTTATTACGTCATCATGAAACTGAGCATTGCTGCAGGGTCAGCCCTGTCCCAATAGCCCAGTGGTACTTCAAACAGATCAGTACTTCCCTGCTTAACAGGACGAGGCTAAAGGTTAACATTGCTACAATAGAAAGACGAACCAATACAGTATCACATTAGCAGACTTTAAGATATTCTGATTAGCGGGAAATGATTATATTCACCCGGGGTAACAGAAAGAAAAGGAAAGATTTCTATTTATATAGCTCCTTTCACGACCACCGGACGCCCCAAAGCGCCTTACAGCCAATGAAGTGCTTTTTGAGGTGTAACCACTGTTCTAATGTAGGAAACACAGCAGCCAATTTGCGCACAGCAAGCTCCCACAAATAGTAATGTAATAATTACCAGATAATTTCTGTTTAATGATGTTAATTGAGGGATAAATATTGGCTGGGACACCCGGGATTACTCCCTGCTCCTCTTCGAAATAGTGCAAAGGATCTTTTACGTCCACCTGAGAGGGCAGACGGAGACACAGTTTAGCGTCTAATTCGAAAGAGGGCTCCTCCGACAGTGCAGCACTCCCTCAGTCCTGCACTGGAGTGTCAGCCTAGATTATGGTAGATTATTGAGTCTCTGGAGTGGGACTTGAAGCCACAACTTTCTCACGAGGTTGCTACCAGCTGAGCCACGGCTGACCCAGGGAAAGCAGCAGACACAAAACACACGGCACAAAAAGGAAGAAAGGTTTTCTGATACCTGTTCATTTTCACAGCAACAATCGGCTTTCGTCCTAACGGTAAGACGGCCATTCTAAAATGGAACACGGGCTGTAGTTTAACTCTCGTTAAAGGAAGCTGTTGTTTAATTTTTCATTTCTTTAACAAATATCAGAATCAATGTCCAAGGAGATTTCACCACCTTCTTCAGCTCTTCCCTGAATTTAGTTTGGGTAGCTGCATAAATACACGTGTTTGTACAGGAACTCAAATACATCAGCAGATACCCGGTTTCAGTGGCGATGTATGCAGGAGATGTATAATCACGTCGGTGATGCACGGCCAGGTTGTTAACTACAAAACTCACGGCAGATGTCAGCCACAACAATACAAAACTGGCCGATACAGTGAACAGTAAAATGATGGATTTCCTTCGGTTCTCCATCTCTGGATCGCTCTGATTCTCACTGCTGTGACCCCGGAGTCCCCTGCGGGCTCTACTGGCGACTAAAATACGTCTGACTGTCAAACAATTAAACAGTAATATCAAAACAAAAGGAATATATGTAATTAAAATATTTTCTAACTGCGAGAAAGCTACACCTGCAGGCGATGTATAAAATGCCATACTTGGGACGAAATCCCAAGGAACATTGTTGATTATTTGTTTGTGTTCAAAGGCAAACCAAAATGGGATGTTCTCTAAATAAACCAGGACAGAGACCGTTGTTAAAACCGCGGCCGCAGTTCTCACTGTGCAATACTTTGTTTTAAACTTCTGACAACATATAGCTACAAATCGATCAAATGTGAAGGAGACGGTAAACCACACCGACATATCCAGGTTGGTACAAGACATGTACATCATGAACTTACAAACGGCAGTGTAGGACAGGAATGAATCTGGGAAGAGTTTACTAAAAATATGATATACGATTACATTGAGGATCATGACCAGTAGATCTGCTGTTGCCATGGCCACCATGTAGATCGAGATACATTTGGATAGGCCGCATTTTCCTCTGGAGAGAATCACCATTGTCAACAGGTTCGCTGTAAGAAAGAGGGACAAGAGTAAGTAATGGGGACACTCAGATAAATCTGACAGCATATTGTGGGGAGATGAACCGTTGTTTTCCTACTTAGGGTTATGCCCACCTTACAATATAGTCGAGCATTGACAGTATACCTTTTCAAATGAAAATACTCGTTAAACACCCAATATCGAGGGAGTGAGAATGCGACAACATTCCAGCACACTTCAGTCAGACTGTGTCAAGCCGGTGGGTGGAGCTTGGTGCTGGGAGGATCGCTCGTATTCAGTATCGGCAATGGTATCGGATAGAGACCCCCAACACCACCGACAACCAGGCATTGATGTCTCAACCGAGGGGAATTTTGACTTTGGGCGACAGTGTAAAACGGGCGACTCCGGATCAGCCGACCATGATACATCTCTTCCGAATGAATTTCCATCGCTATCGCCACTGACACTATATTCTTGCATAAAAACAGAACATTCTGGAAATACTCAGCAGGACAAGCATTATTTGTGGAGAGGAAAACAAAGTTTACGTTTCATGTTGAAACCTTTCGTTAGAAATCCATTGAGGGTCCATTCAGACTTTAACGGTGCGGTCCAGGCCAAGACACATTACCTCGCAGGGACGGTACAGTTACAGATTAACGCTAGTTAAAGAGCAACCTTGGATGGTTCTATAACTTGTTCATTTTCACAGTCAATAAAGAAGCGGATTCCCTTACATACACCCAAACACACATTCCATTGCAGTGTGGAGCGCTGAAACCATCCCGCCATGAGGCTGGGACCATGTGATGCACCGAGCCAATTTGATGAGTTACTAGAGCGGCCCCAGGGAGCAATCGATGGAATTTTACATTTAATCTCATCGGTTTAATTGGCGAGGGGGATCTCGGGAGCGGCATCAGATGTCAGCTCTATTCAATATAATTTACAAACTATTACTGGAAAGATATGAATTTAAATAATACATTCAGCTGAAGCACAAACATTCGATGTAGGTCGAATCTCTGCGCTGTTTCTATTTATAATCGCCTCGAGGAATCTGCTCGGTAACAGAGCGGGAGCTGGTGGAGCCGCGAAGGATCTTTGCAGCCGAGGGGAGGGGAATAGCGCCCTGAGCGGCAATTATTGCTCCAAATATCTTTCACCGTCCTCTGATGGGTGGAGGTGGCTGCAGTACAAGGAATTATCAACGTTAAGTAGACAGGAAACAAAGGGACAGATGAAATGATTACCATGGACACTGAGCAACACATTCTTTCATGATCTATGTACTATTGGAGGGGCCGGGAAATCAACCTCGCCCTCCCTCAGTATAGGGAGCATGATTGAGCTCTGGCCTACCGACCAGAACAGCGCCTCAGTGGCCGCGCGGACTGATACGATTCCCGCTGATATTCAGCAACTGATCCCGGTGGATCAATGACTCTGGAATGAGGACATTCTCGGAATTTGTTACATTGACACTGAGATAGTCAACAGCTATTAGGCAACAGGATGCATTGACTTACCGGGAGCCCCAAAGGCTGCGAGAATAGGATAGTAAATGTTCTTTATCTTTACCATTGTTGGCAGTTCCATTTTTGGAAGAATCTGCGAATTCTGTGCAGCTTTACGGCACCGACTGGAGTTTAACTGAGATCTGGAAATTCACCCATCTTTATAGAACAATCGCTGCCCAGGAGAGAAAATCAGGTTACCCTATAATTGGCGTTAGTTACAGTCACTTAACAAACAACAGGCGATTTTCCCCTTCGGGGCGCCTGGGCCGCCACTGGGGAAATTGAACAGCTCAGTCCATGAAACACCGTCAATTAAAATCAATGAACGGAACGTAATCCCAGAGGGAATGTGCGCTGCGCATGTCCCATAAACCCTGAAGGGAACAGCCCTCCCGGACACTGCGTTAGGATCTTGGCGCCTCATATATAATTCGATGAAACCTACACACATACATTGCATAATTTAAATTTGTTATGTATTGAAATGATAACCACTAAGGACTCGGATCTAACCTTACCGGCGAAGATCCTACACTAACATTAAGAGTAATGAATATATTCTAACATGCATGTTGGTGAATCAAATCTAACTTTACTGATGGTGACTCACTCTAACATTACTGGTAGTGACTCACTCTAACATTATTGGTAGTGAACCTACTCTAACCTAACATTAATAAAGTGGTGACTGTACACTAACATTAATGGTTTTGAATCTATTCACCCATTAGTGGTGGATACCGACTCTAACATTACTGCTGGTGACCGTACTCTAACATTACTGGTTGTGATATTGCTCCGACATTACTGGTAATGACCCAACTCTAACATTATTCGTGTTGCTACTAATATAACTTTACTGTTGTTGACTCTACACTAACAGTACTGGTGTTTACTCTACTCTAACATTACTGCTTGTGTCTAAAATTACTGGTGGTGTTCCTGCTCTGACATTACTGCTGGTGACTCTACTCTAGCATTACTGCTGAGGATCCTACTCTAACATTACTGGTGGGGACGCTAATTTAACATTATTGGTGATGAATCAACCGTAACGTTACTGGTTGTGAACATGCCCTAACATTACTCATTGTGACACTTTTCTAAAATTACTGGTGCTGATTCTACTCTAACATTACTGGTGGTGACCCTACTCGAACATTACTGGAGGCAAACCTAATCTAACATTACTGATGGTGACCCTACACTAACATTATTGTTGGTGACTCTACTCTAACATAACTGGTGGTGACTGTACTCTAACATTGCTGGTGGTAACCCTACTCTAACATTACTGGTGGTGACCCTACTCTAACATTACTGTTGGTGATTTTAATCTAACATAACTGGTGGTGACTGTATTCTAACATTACAGATGGTGACCCTATTCTAACATTACTGGTGATGACCCTAATCTAACATTACTGGTGTAGACACTATGCTAAACTTAATGGTGGCGACTATACACTAACATTACTGTTGATGAGCCTACTCTAAAATTGCTGGAGGTGACACTATTCTATCATTACTGGTCGTGAACCTACTCGGACATTACTGGGGATGACCCTACTCTAACATTATTCGTTGTGTACCAAATATAACATTACAGCTAATGACTCTACTCTAACATTACTGCTAGTGACTCAACTCTAACATTTCTGGTGTTGTCTCTTCTCTAATATTACCGGTGGTGATCCTGCTCTGACATTACTGCTGGTGACACTATTCTAAAATTACTGGTGTTGTGTCTTCTCTATTATTACTGGTGGTTTTCCTGCTCTGTCATGACAGCTGATGACACTATTCTAACATTACTGCTGGTGATCCTTCTCTAACGTTGCTGGTGGTGACCCTACTCTAACATAACTGTTGGTCACTCTACTCTAACATTACTGGTGGTGACCATATCATCACTGGTGGGGACCCTACTCGAACACTACTGGTGTTGACCCTACCCTAATATTATTAGTGATGCACCTAATATAACATTACTGGTGGCCACACTACTACAACATCACTGGTGGTGACACCACTATAACATCACTGATGGTGACTCTACCATCAATGATGGTGACTCTACACTCACGTTACTGGTGGTCGATCTACACTACCATTATTGGTGATGAAACTACTCTAACATTACTGGTGGTGACCCTACTCTGACATTACTGGTGTTGACCAAATTCTAGCATTACTGGTAGTGAACCTACTCTAACATTACTGGTGGTGACTCTGGTCTATCATTACTGGTGCTGAACCTACTCTAACATTACTGATGGTGATTCTACTCTAACATTACTGGTGGTGATTCTACTCTAACATTGCTGGTGGTGAATCTACTCTAACCTTACTGGTGGTAACCTTACTCTACCATTACTGGTTGCGAACGTAATCTAACCTTACTGGTGTTGAGTCTACTGTAACATACTTGGTGGTGACGCTTCTCTAACATTACTGGTGCTGACTCTACTCTATGGTGATGACACCACTCTAACATGATTACAGTGGTGACTGTACACTAACATTACTGGTGTTGATCCTATTGTGAAATTACTAGTGGCGACTCCACTCCAACATTACTGTTGATGAAACTACACTAAAATTGATGGTGGTGACACTACTATAACATTACTAGTGTTGCCTCTTCTCTAATATTACTGGTGGCGATGCTGCTCTGACATTACTGCTCAGAACACTACTCTAACATTGCTGCTGGTGAACCTACTCTAACATTGCTGGTTGGGACGCTACTCTAACGTTACTACTGCTGACTCTACTCTAACCTTAGTGACTGTAGTCCTACGCTAACATTATGGTGGTCACCCTACTCTAACATTACCAGTGGTGACCCAACTCTAACCTTACTGGTGGTGACTCTACCTTCACATTATTGGTAGTGACTCTCCTATAACATAACCTGTGGGGACTCCACTCTAACATTACTGTTGTTGACTCTGCTCTAAAATTACAGGTGGGGACCCTACTCTAACATAACTGGTGGTGACTGTATTCTAACATTAGTGATGGTGACCCGATTCTAACAATACTGGTGATGACCCTAATCTAACATTACTGGTGTAGACACTATGCTAAACGTAATGATGGCGACTATACACGAACATTACTGTTGATGAGCCTACTCTAAAATTGCTGGAGGTGACACTAATCTATCATTACTGGTCGTGATCCTTCTTGGACATTACTGGGGATGACCCTACTCTAACATTATTCGTGGTGTACCAAATATAACATTACAGCTAATGACTCTACTCTAACATTACTGCTAGTGATACAACTCTAACATTTCTGGTGTTGTCTCTTCTCTAATATTACTGGTGGTGATCCTGCTCTGTCATTACTGCTGGTGACACTATACTAACATTACTGCTGGTGATCCTACTCTAACATTGCTGGTGGTGACCCTACCCTAACATAACTGTTGGTCACTCTACTCTAACATTACTGGTGGTGACCATATCATCATTGGTGGTGACCCTACTCGAACACTACTGGTGATGAGCCTACACTAATATTATTAGTGATGCACCTAATATAACATTGCTGGTGGCCACACTACTACAACATCACTGGTGGTTACTCCATTCTAATATCACTGATGGTGACTCTACACTAACGTTACTGGTGGTCGACCTACACTACCATTATTGGTGATGACACTACTCTAACATTACTGGTGGTGACCCTACTCTGACATTACTGGTGTTGACCAAATTCTAGCATTACTGGTGGTGAACCTACTCTAACATTACTGGTGTTGACTCTGGTCTAACATTACTGGTGCTGAAGCTACTCTAACATTACTGGTGGTAACCTTACACTACCATTACTGGTTGCGAACGTAATCTAACCTTACTGGTGGTGACTCTACTGTAACATACCTGGTCGTGACGCTTCTCTAACATTACTGGTGGTGACTCTACTCTATGGTGATGACACCACTCTAACATGAATAAAGTGGTGACTGTACACTGACATTAGTGGTGTTGATCCAATTCTGAAATTACTAGTGGCGAAACCACTCCAACATTACTGTTGATGAAACTACACTAAAATTGATGGTGGTGAGTCTACAATAATATTACTGGTGGCGATCCTGCTCTGACATTGCTGCTCAGAACACTACTCTAACATTGCTGCTAGTGATCCTACTCTAACATTGATGGTGGGGCCGCTACTCTAACGTTACTGCTGGTGACTCTACTCTGACCTTACTGTATGTAGTCCTACGCTAACATTATGCTGGTCACCCTACTTAACATTACCAGTGGTGACCCAACTGTAACCTTACTGGTGGTGACTCTACCCTCACATTATTGGTGGTGACTCTCCTCTAACATAACTTGTGCGGACTCTACTCTAACACTACTGGTGGTGATCCTACTCTAACATTAATAGTGGTGATCCTACTCTAACATTACTGCTGGTGACTCTACTCGAACATTACTGGTGGTGATCCTACTCTAACATTACTGGTGGTGATCCTACTCTAACATTACTGGTGCTGACTCTACTCTAACATTACTGGTGATGATCCTACTCTAACATTGCTGTTGGTGATCCTACTCTAACATTACTGGTGGTGATCCTACTCTAATATTAATGATGGTGATCCTACTCGAGCATTACAGTTGGTGGTGACTCTAATCTAACATTACTGGTGTTGTCTCTGTACTATCAGTTATGGTGGTGACTCTATTGTAACATTACTGGTGGTGACCCCGCTCTTACATTAGTGGTGCTGCATCTACTCTAATTTTACTGTTATTGACCCTACTGAATCATTAATTGTACCTGTGCTACTGTAATTTTGTTCTTGATGATGCTACTCTAAATTACTGGTGTTGACCCTTCCCCAACGTTACTCGTGGTGACTCTACACTAACATTACATGTTGGTGACCCTACTCTATCATTATTGGTGCTGACTCTACTCTAACATAACTGGTGTGGACCCTACTCTAACATTAATAAACTTGTGACTGTACACTAACATTAATGGTTTTGAATCTATTCTAACATTACTGGTGGTGACCCTACTCTAACATTAGTGGTGGTGACCCGACTCTAACGTTAGTGGTGTTGCCTCTATTCTAACGTTACTACTGGCAACTCTACTCTAACATTACTGCTGATGACCCTACAGTAAAATTGCTGATGTTGTCCCAACATTACTGGTGATGATCCTACTCTGACATTACTGGTGATGAACCTACTCTAACATTACTGGTGGTGAATTTACTCTAACATTACTGGTGGTGACTCTACTCTAACATTACTGGTGGTGAACCTACTCTAACATTACTGGTGGTGATCCTACTCTAACATTACTGGTGTTGACTCTATTCTAACAATACTGGTGGTGACTCTACTCTAACATTGCTGGTGGTGACCCCGCTCTTACATTAGTGATCGTGAATCTACTCTAATTTTGCTGCTATTGACCCTACTGAAGCGCTAATGGTACCAGCGCTACATTAACGTTACTCTTGATGATCCTACTCTAACATTACTGGTGCTGACCCTTCGCTAACATTACTGGTGGTGAACATACTATAATATTACTCTTGGTAAGCCTACTCTAACATTATTGGTGCTGCACCTTATCTAATATACTTGTGTCAACCCTAATTTAGCCTTACTGGTGACGCTCCTCTCTAGCATTAATGGTGCTGTCCATACACTAAAATTCTGGTATAGATCCGATTCCAACATTCCTTTGTGAAAAGTGCTGACTCCCAGGGTTCTGTACTGGGGCCTGACATTTTCACCATATTTATTAATGACTTCGATTAAACAATAGACCGCCATGTATCCAAGTTTGGAAATGACACTAAGTTAGGTTGAAGCGTAAGTAGTGCCAATAAGATCGAGAAGTTGCAAAGAGACATGGAAAGATTAAATGAGTTAGCAAAACTATATCAAATGATGTTAAGTGTCGGCAAGTGTGAATCATCCACAATAAACCAAGAAAGATAACTCGGAGTATATTCTAAAGGCTTTTAAGCTAGAAACTGTAGTGGAGCATGAGATTCAGAATTTCAAGTTCTTAAATCATTGAAAACAAGTACATCAGATCAAAAGAAATAGGAGCAGGAGTAGGCCATTTGGCCCTTCAAGCATGCTCCGCCATTCAATAAGATCATGGCTGATTTTGTACCTCATCTCCACTTATATGAACTCTCCCTATATCCCTTGATTCCCCTAATATTCAAAAATCTATCGATCACTGTCTTGAATATACTCAACGACTGAGCCTCCACAGCCCTCTTGGGTAGAGAATTCCAGAGATTCATATCCTCTGAGTGAAGAAATTTATCCACATCTCAGTCCTAAATGGCCGATCCCTTATTCTGAGACGGTGACCCATGGTTCTAGACTCCCCAGCGAGGGGAAACATCTTCCCTGCATCTACACTGTCAAGTCCTGTAAGAATGTTGTATATTTCAATAAGCTCAGCCTTCATTCTTCTAAACTCTAGAGAATATAGGTCTAGTGTACTCAATCTGTCTTCATAGGACAATCCCCTCAATCCAGGAATCAGTCTGGTGAACCTTCCTTGCACTCCCTCTATGGTAAATATATCTTTACTCAGGTAAGGAGGCCAAAACCGTGCACAATACTCCAGGTTTGGTCTCACCAAGGCCAAATATATTTGTAGTAAGTCGTCTTTACTCTTATACTCAAATCCTCTTTTAATACCATTTGCTTTCCTAATTGCTTGCTGAACCTGCATGTTAACTTTAAGTGATGCGTCTACAAGGACACCCAGCTCCCTCTGAACACTAACATTTCCCAATCTCTCACAATTTAAAAAATACTCTGCTTTTCTATTTTGCCTACCAAAGTGGATAACATCACATTTTTCCACATTATATTCGATTTGCCATGACCTTGCCCATTCACCTCCACTGTCTATATCTACTTGAACCCTCTTTGCATCCTCCTCACAACTTACATTCCCACCCAACTTTGTATCATCAGCAAACTTGGATATGTTACATTTGGTCCCCTCATCCACATCATTGAAGTAGATTGTGAATAGCTGAGGCCCAAGCATTGATGCTTGCGCTACCCCACTAGTTACAGCCCGCCAACACGAAAATGATCCGTTTATTCTTACTCTCTGCTTTCTGTCCGTTAACCAATCCTCAATCCATGCTAGTATATTGCCCCCCAGTCCCAAGAGCCCTAATTTTGTTGAATAACCTCTTGTGTGGCACGTTATCGAATGCCTTCTGAAAATTCACATAAACCACATCCACTGGTTCCCAAATATCTATTCTGTTAGTTACAAACTGAAAAAATTCTAACAGGTTTGTCAAACACGATTTCCCTTTCAAAAATCCTAGTTGACTCTGCCCAATCCTATTGTTATTTTCTAAGTGCCCTGTTACCTCGCCCTTAATAGTAGATTCTAGCATTTTCCCTACGACTGATGTCAGGCTCACTGCTCTGTAGTTCCCCGTTTTCTCTCTCCCTCCTTACTAGGCATATACAAAAGACAATGGAAACAGCAAATTTAATATTGGCCTATTTCTTCAGGGGGCAGGAATGCGACGGAGGTGATGCTTCAGTTGTTCGGAACCTCGATCATTCCCAGTACTTCATTCAGATTTGGGCAGCCCTTCCCAGGAACGATATATTGGTGTTGCAGATGGTCCCGCACAGTTTCAACAGAGTGACACCGGAGCTTAGCGGGTTACATTATGAGGACACCTCGCGGATACCAGGTTCTTATTCCATTGAGTATCGAAGATTGATTGGTAATCTGATCACGGTGTTCAAATCTAAAAGGGATTTGATACGGCAGATCTCCGGAGAAACTATTTCATCTGACGGCCGAATCAAAAGCAGCGGGAAATAATCTTAAAATGAGATCTAGGGCATTCTGTAGCGATGTCGTGCAGCACTTGTTCACACAAAGGGTAGCTAGGAATCTGGAACTCAGTCCTCAAAAAGACCGTGGAAGCTGGGACACTTGGAGCTTTCAAGACTGAGAAAGAACCAGGCTGCCTTGCAAAGTTTGGAAATATATTAATCTGTTTTGTTGAGACGGCAGGAAATATCATCGTGAATTGCTCGTGCATTGTGCGGCTGCATGAAACTGGGAATTGAAAAAAAGCATTGCCCGAACAGGGACTTGAAACCTGGACATCTGACTAAAAGTCTAATGTTCTACCGACTGAGCTGCCGAGGATTTGCTTTGCGGGGTTCACACAGTGAACTTCCCTGGCTGATATGGATCATACACCCTGCACATTTTGCAAATTCCTTCTGTCATAACGCCGCCTATCCGCAGCATTTCACTCACACACTGCCTCCCACAGTATTCGCATCACAAATACTCTCCCTCCCTCCTCCCACACTCTCTTTAACAGCTGTATCTGATCTGACAAATGCTGTTTCCCAATGATCCGTAGTGGGGCCTCAAATTCTGGCCATTTTATTAATGACTTGGATGAAGCAATAATGAGTTGCGTGTCCAAATTTGAAGAAGACACTTAGTTATGAGGGAACGTTAGTAGTTGTAATGAGAGTGGGAAGTTACTGAGGGAATCAGACAGATTAAGTTAGTTGGTAAAACTATATTAACAGGAGTTTGTTGTCGGGAAATGTGAGGTCATCCACTCTGAAACCAAGAATTATATATCGGAGAATGTTCTAAAAGGTGGAAAGCCAGAAACTTTAGGGGAGCAGAGTGTTTTGGAAGTCCAGTCCATGCCGGCGTTTATGCTCCACTCGAGTCTCCTCCCGTCTTTCCTCATCTAAATCGATCAGCATAAACCTCTATTCACTTCTCCCTCATATGCTTGTCTAGACTCCCATTAAATGCATTCACAGAATCACAGAATCACAGAATCCCCACAGTGCAGATAGAGGCCATTTCGGCCCATCGAGCCTGCACCGACACATATCCCACCCTATCCCCGTAACCCCACATATTTAATCCCCCTAACACTAAGGGTCAATTTATCATAGCCAAATCAAAAAGAGTGGAAATTATGTTAAAATTAGATCGAGGCAATTATGGAGCAAAGACATGAAGCAATTTTTCACACAAAGCGTAGTTAGAAATCTGGAACTCAGTCTTCAAAAAGATTGGAAGCTGGGACAATTGAATCTCGCAAGACTGAGAAAGGTCAGGCTTTCTTGCAAAATTTCGAAATATATTTAACTGTTTGTTGAGACAGCAGGAAATATCGTTGTGAATTGCTTGTGCTTCGTGGGTCCAAATTCACTTTTCTCAAGAGCGCTCGGGCCCATTGGGAAGGAAGTTATGCTTCCGATGTATCGAACGTTGATTAGTCCCATCGGGAGTACTGCGTTCAGTTTTGGCCATCAGAATAAGTGACTGGGCAAAACTAGGGCACTTGGAGTTCAATGTGAGCTACTGTGAAGTCATCCACTTTGCAATCAAGAATGCTCCAGCATCAGAAGCTCTGTCACAGAACAAGTCTAAAAGGGGTGACCTCAGGGACATCAGAGGGCAAATATCCGCAAGGCTTCATCGATCGTCCGCGATGGCTTGGCGGATGATACACGGAAATCTTGTGGGTAAATGACATTTACAGCAGACAACCAGGAAAACCTCCAGAGAATCTACATTGAATTTTTCGTATTATGATCTGAGGGCAGTGGCAAAACTTCAATCAAGTCAGCACAACATGGTGGCGATGCTAGTGGATAGTGGCGAACTTACACACCTCACTGATTTTTTTAATATCGACATCATCCTAATTAATATCACCAATATTAATTGTTAACAGAAAGAAATATTTGCATTTATATAGCGCCTGTCACGCCCACCGGATGAACCAAAGCACTTTACAGCCAATGAAGTACTTTTTGAAGTGAAGTCACTGTTGTAATGTGGGATACGTGGCAGCCAATTTGCGTCCAACAAGCTCCCAAAAAGAGCAACGTGATAATGACCAGATAATTTGTTTTTAGTGATGTTGACTGAGGGACAAATATTGGCCATGAGAAAATATTGATTGTTCGTCATGTAAATCGGAGATCTCACTCTGTGAAGGTGATCAGGGTAGGTATTGTGTCACTGGAAAAGAGGAGGTTGAGAGGTGATATGATCCCTCTTTTTAGGATCCTAATGGGACTAGATAATGTATGACCATGAGAGGTTAGTTCACCTTGCGCAAAAACAGTAGAGCCAGAGCATATGACCTGCACTTGAAGGGGTTAAATTCAAAACGAATCTGCGTAATCAACATTTCAGTGAGCGAGTGGTCAATCTATGCAACAGGCTTCCTGGGGAGACGGAGGGAGTAATTAGTATTGATACATTGAAATGAAAATTAGATAGATTTCTTTCAGAAAATCAAATTTTGGGATAGAGTATATGGGTAATTTGAGACATGACCTGTGGTTTTTGTAGCATGCTTGGGAGAAACAGGTAATATTTTGGACCTATGATACCCAAAGCTCTCCACCACTGAGGGTTTTCCTCACCTCATGTCTGGGTCTGTTGTAGACTAATTGATAAAGATCGATTGCAATTAACAGTCAACAACTCCATTATCGCGGTATCGTATGACTAGCTGGATGGTAGAAAGCGAGCTTAGATGGCCCTAAGTATTTAGTCGGCTAACAATTTCTATGTTCGTAAAGAAACCACCTTGTTCACCTTCACTGCAACCGGGATATTGACCTGATGTTGAGGTATTGTATGTAAAGTTCAGGCAGAGTAGGGACATTTTTACCTTCTCTCAGATCCATGTGCTCTTTGACTAGTCACCCATGATTACTGGCGATGACTCAGAAAGAAACAAATTCGTGGACTCACAATTCAAATGCTCCATATGTTTCACTTTTAAGTCGACGTTTGAAAAATGTAGGCATGCTGTTCAACGCTAACCTCCTTGACATCGATATATAATTATTATCAGAAAACACTGAGCGGCCTTGATTAGATTCACACCCTTATGAGTTTGAACAATGGTGGATGGGAACATCCCTCAGCCTTGTTCCATTCAGCAGTGAAATATTAATGAATCAACACCCTCGCCAGTTAACTTGACCTTGCCAACAAGTCCAAAATGTCATGTTAAGAACAATTGGAGCATAATTGCTCAATGGAAACAATCCATCAATCGACAGAAATGGGCTTTATTTTTCCGCATTACCTTGTAAAGCATGAGGGCAGAATAAATATCTGAGATAAAAATTTATGCAATTATATTGCCTTTATCTTACATGTTAGCCTCATCGTGCACCTGGAAGGATAGTTTCCTCTGATTGTTATTACTAATAAAATCATGAATGCCTGCTTTCAAAACGCTTTTATACGTATTGCTTGAAATGTGAATTTAGAAATTCCTCCCGCCGTATTCACAATGTCCGTAACGACCGACAGAAATCCATATAGTCCATTATATTCTAAAGCATTAATCTGATTTCAGAATAGTTGTAATGGATATTTCTAAATTTTTAAATTGCTCTTGATGCAACGTTACTACAATTACAGAATCGCATTCAACTAGAATGGCAAGTTATAGCAGTGTGGAGCGCAGCACCATCAGGAGAGGACAGTCCAACTACTTTCCGGAGCTTCACAGAGTTTGATGTCTGTACTCGCCCAAGGCTTTCACCAGAATAGAGAAGGCCGAGGTGTGACCTGATAGGAGTCTTTAAGATTATGAAACTTTCGATAGATTAGATGGAGAGAAAATGTTTATACTTATCGGAGTGTCCATAACGAGGAGCCATCAATATAAGATAGTCACAAATAAATCCAATAGGGAATTCAGGAGCAACTTATTTACCCAGAGTTTGGTTAGAATGTGGAACTTGCTATAATATTGAGTATTTGAGGCAATTAGTATGCATGCATTTTAGGGGAAGCTGTATAAACACAAGAGACAGAAAGAATAAAAGGATATGCAGGCAGCATCAAATGAAGAGGGGTTGGAAGAGGTTCGTCTGGAGCATAAAGGCCGACACCGGTCAGTTAGGCCGAGTGGGTTCTTTCTGTGCTATAAACTCTATATAACTCTCTGTCACGAAACCAGATGGACAGCGATCTGTTCAATGAACACAGTCCGCTGCTCAGTCTCTCGGACTCCCATGTGTTGCTCAGCTTCAAATTCTCCCTGGAAGCAAATTGAAAAGTTGTCTCAGGCTCAGCATTGTAATATTAACGTGCCTTTTCAAAGCTGTCCTGGCCAACATCCCATCTTGCAATCTCCGTGAACTTGAGCTCATCCAAAACTCTGTTGCCCGTATCCTAACTCGCACCAAGACCCGTTCGCTCATCACCCCTGTGCTCGCTCACCTATTTTCGCTCCCGGTCAGGCAACACATCGATTTTAAAACTCTCAACTTTTTTTTTCAAATGCCTCCATGGCCTCGCCCTTCCCTATCTCAGTTACCTCCTCCCGTCCTACAACTCTCCGAGACCTCTGCACTCGACCAATTCGGGCCTCTTGCGCATCCCTGATTCCAATCGCTCCACCATTGGCATTCGTGCCTTCAGCTGCCGAGGTCCTAAGCTCTCGAATTCCCTCCCTAAACCTCTCCGCTCTTTAACTCTCTATTTCCTTCTTTAAAACACTCCTTAATGCCTGCCTATTCGATCAAGCTTTTGATCACCTGTCCTATTATCTCATTATGTGTCTTTGTGTTAAATTCTAGTCTGAAGACGATCCTGTGGATGTCTTGGACGTTTCATTACATTAAAGTCGCTGCTTAAATGCAATTTGTTATTGTTGTTGTGTCTGTGTGTCCATAGATGCTGAATGTTTGCAGCATTTTCTGGTTTAACTTCACAATTAAAGCAACATAAATTTAGTTATTTTCTTCCTATTGCGACTGATAAGGTTTGAAATTATTTAGAAACCCATTATAAATAAAAGGCAAATAATCTACCGAATTAATTTTCCTATACTGCCAAGAAGACAATGCACGCCATCTTTAAACGGTAATATTTTATTTTAATATAGTTTATCATGTTGTATTTCAAAACTAAAACTTTGGTTATACAAGGAAAAACTAATAGTTTATTTCAAATACATTTCGACCTATAAATCAGACAGTTAACATCCGAAAACGCCCAATCCATGCAGGGTATTGTGTCAATTTGGTAGCAATGATGCACTTGGTAAATGTGTAAAATGTAATGGAGTAATAATATTAAATACTTAAGGAATTGATTCACCTGTAACAGTTATTCGCATCACTAATGACGTTACTCAGGCTGATATGACGAGAGAAGATGTGTCTGATTTAGGAGATGGTGAGAGTGTTATTGTACTGACCAGAGAAGATGTTTCTGATTTAATAGATGTTGAGATTGTTATTGTACTGACCAGAGAAGATGTATCTGATTTAGTAGATGATAAAAGTGCTATTGTACTGACCAGTGAATATGTATCTGATTTAATAGATGGTGAAGGTGCTATTTTACTGACCAGAGAAGATGTATCATTTTGTAGATGGTGAGAGTGCTATTGTACTGACCAGAGAATATGTAGCTGATTTAGTAGGTGGTGAAGGTGTTATTTTACTGAACAGAGAAGATGTATCTGATTCAGTAAATGATGAAGGTGCTATTGTACTGACCAGAGAAGATGTATCTGATTCAGTAAATGATGAAGGTGCTATTGTACTGACCAGAGAAGCTGTATCTGATTTTAGTAGGTGGAAACAGTTTGGGTGGAGATAAGGAATAATAAGGGGAAAAAAACATTAGTGGGCGTAGTCTATAGGCCTCCGAACAGTTGCAACTCTATTGGACGGAGTATCAATCAGGAAATAGTTGAGGCATGTAATAAGGGAACATCTATAATTATGGGGGATTTTAACTATCATATTAATTGGACAAATCAAATGGGGCAGGGCTGCCTTGAGGATGAGTTCATTGAGTGTATTAGGGATGGGTTTCTTGAGCAGTATGTAACTGAACCGACCAGGGGGCAAGCAACCTTAGATCTGGTCCTGTGTAACGAGACAGGATTAATTAAAAATGTCCTAGTAAAGGATCCCCTTGGAATGAGTGACCATAACATGGTTGAATTCCATATTCAATTAGAGGGTGAGAAGGTTGGATCTCAAACAAGCGTGCTAAGCTTGAATAAAGGAGACTATGAAGGTATGCGAGCGGAATTGAGTAGAGTGGATTGGGAAAATAGATTAAAGGGTAAGACGACACATGATCAGTGGTGTACATTCAAGGAGTTATTTTAAAACTTCCAAAAAATATATATTCCACTGAAAAGAAAAGGGTGTAAAAGAAAGGACAGTCATCCGTGGCTAAGTAAAGAAATTAAGGATAGTATTCGACTAAAAACAAGGGCATATAAGGTAGCGAAATCTAGTGGGAGGACAGAGGATTGGGAAAACTTTAAAAGGCAGCAAAAAATAACAAAAAGATTGATTAAGAAAGGGAAGATAGATTATGAAAGTAAATTAGCAAAAAATATAAAAACAGATAGTAAGAGTTTTTATAGTTATATAAAAAGAAAAAGGGTGGCTAAAGTAAATGTTGGTCCCTTAGAGGATGAGACCGGGAAATTAATGGTGGGAAATATGGAGATGGCAAAAACACTGAATGAATATTTTGTATCAGTCTTTACAGTAGAGGACACTAAGAATATCCCAACACTGGACAAACAGGGGGCTATAGGGGGAGAGGAGCTAAACACGATCAAAATCACTAAGGAAGTGGTACTCGGTAAAATAATGGGACTCAAGGCGGATAAATCACCTGGACCTGATGGCTTACATCCTAGAGTCTTGAAGGAAGTGGCGGTAGGGATTGTAGATGCATTGGTAATAATTTTTCAAAACTCCCTGGATTCCGCTAAGGTCCCGGCAGACTGGAAAACTGCTAATGTAACACCCTTATTTAAAAAGGGCAGTAGACAGAAGGCTGGTAACTATAGACCGGTTAGCCTAACATCTGTGGTAGGTAAAATTTTGGAGTCCATTATTAAGGAAACAGTAACAGGACATTTGGATAATCATAATTTAATAGGACAAAGTCAGCATGGTTTTACGAAGGGGAAGTCATGTTTGACAAATTTGCTGGAGTTCTTTGAGGAAGTAACATATAGAGTGGATAAAGGGGAACCAGTGGACGTAGTGTATTTAGACTTCCAAAAGGCATTTGACAAGGTGCCACACAAAAGATTATTGCTTAAGGTAAAAAATCACGGGATTGGGGGTAATATTCTGGCATGGATAGAGGATTGGCTATCTAACAGAAAGCAAAGAGTTGGGATAAATGGTTCATTCTCAGACTGGCAATCAGTAACTAGTGGTGTTCCACAGGGGTCAGTGCTGGGTCCCCAACTCTTCACAATCTATATTAACGATTTGGAGGAAGGGACCAAGTGTAACATATCAAAATTTGCAGATGATACAAAGATGGGAGGGAAAGTAGTGAGTGAGGAGGACATAAAAAACCTGCAAGGGGACATAGACAGGCTAAGTAAGTGGGCAGAGATTTGGCAGATGGAATACAACACTGGAAAGTGTGAGGTGATGCACTTTGGCAGGAAAAATCCTAGAGCAATTTATTATCTTAATGGCAAGAAACTGGAGAGTACTGAAGTGCAAAGGGATCTGGGGGTCCTGGTGCACGAAACTCAAAAGGTTAGTATGCAGGTGCAGCAAGTGATTAAGAAGGCAAATGGAATGTTGGCTTTCATTGCTAGGGGGATAGAATATAAAAATAGGGAGGTATTGCTTCAGTTGTACAAGGTATTGGTGAGACCGCACCTGAATACTGCATACAGTTTTGGTGTCCTTACTTAAGGAAAGACATCCTTGCTCTCGAGGCAGTGCAAAAAAGGTTCACTCGGTTAATCCCGGGGATGAGGGGGTGGTCATATGAGGAGAGGTTGGGTAGATTGGGACTCTACTCATTGGAGTTCAGAAGAATGAGAGGCGATCTTATTGAAACATATAAGATTGTGAAGGGGTTGGATCGGGTGGATGCGGGGAGGATGTTCCCGATGATGGGTGAGACGAGAACTAGGGGACATAGTCTTAGAATAAGGGGCTGCTCTTTCAAAACTGAGATGAGGAGGAACTACTTCACTCAGAGGGTGGTAGGTCCATGGAATATGCTGCCACAAAAAGCTGTAGAAGCTACAACATTAATTAAATTTAAAACAGAAATAGACAGTTTCCTAGAAGTAAAGGGCATTAAGGGTTACGGGGAGCGGGCAGGAATTTGGACATGAGTCTAGGTTCGGATCGGTCATGGCCCTGTGGGTAGTGGAGCGGGCCCAGGGACTGTGTAGCCTGATTCTGCTCCTATTTCGTGTGTGCAATTCTGTTAGATGCAGGAGATGGTTCTGTGATAGATAGTAGATTGGCGGTTAGGATCAGATCAGCCATGATCTTATTGAATGGCGGAGCAGGCTCGAGGGGCCGATTGGCCTACTCCTGCTCCTATTTCTTATGTTCTTATGTTCTTATGTTCTTATGGTGAAGGTGTTATTTTACTGAACAGAGAAGGTGTATCTGATATAGTAAATTATGCAAGTGCTTTTGTACTGAACAGAGAAGATGTTTCTGCTTTGGTAGATTTTGAAGTTGCTATTTTACTGACGAGAGAAGATGTATCTGATCTAGTAGAATGTGTGGGTGTTATTGCACTGACCAGGGAAGATGTATCTGATTTAGTAGATGGTGAAGGTGTTATTGTACTGACCAGAGAAGATGTATCTGATTTAGTAGATGGTGAAGGCGATATTGTACTGACCAGTGAAGGTGTTTCTGATTTAGTAGATGGTGAAGGTGTTATTGTACTGACCAGAGATGATGTATCTTGTTAAGTAGATGTTGAGAGTGTTATTCTACTGAACAGATAAGATGTATCTGATTCAGTAGATGGTAAGGGTGTTATTGTACTGATCAGAGAAGCTGTATCTGAATTAGTAGATGGTAAGGGTGTTATTGTACTGACCAGAGAAGATGTATCTGATTTATTGTTGGTGAGTGTGTTATTGTACTGACCAGAGAAGATGTATCTGATTTAGTAGATGATGAAGGTGTTCTTGTACTAACCAGAGAAGATGTATCTGGTACATTGATGGTGAGGGTGTTATTGTACTGACAGAGAAGATGTATCTGATTTAGTAAATGTTGAAGGTGCTATTGTACTAACCAGAGAAGATGTATCTGATTTACTAGATGGTGAGGTTGTTATTGTACTGACCAGAGAAGATGTTTCTGATTTAGTATATGTTGAAGTTGCTATTGTACTGAACAGAGAAGATGTATCTGATTTAGTAGATGGTGAAGGTGTTATTGTACTGACCGGAGAAGTTGTATTTGATTTGGTAGAGGGTGAAGTTGTTATTGCACTGACCAGAGAAGCTGTATCTGATTCAGTAGATGATTTAGGTGTTATTGTACTGACCAGAGAAGCTGTATCTGTTTTAGTAGATGTTGAAGGTGCTATTGTACTGACCAGTGAAGGTGTATCTGAGTTAGTAGAAGGTGAAGGTGCTATTGTACTGACCAGAGAACATGTATCTGATTTAGCAGATGATTTAGTTGTTATTGTACTTACCAGAGAAGCTGTATCTGATTTAGTAGATGGTGAAGGTGTTATTGTACTGACCAGTGAAGGTGTATCTGATTTAGTAGATGGTGAAGGTGCTATTGTACTGACCAGAGAAGATGTATCTGATTTAGTAGATGGTGAGGTTGTTATTGTGCTAAACAAAGAAGATGTATCTGATCTAGTAGATGGTGAAGGTGTTATTGTACTGACCAGAGAAGATGTATCTGATTTAGTAGATGATTTAGGTGTTATTGTACTGACCAGAGAAGCTACATCTGATTTAGTAGGTGGTGAAGGTGTTATTATACTGACCAGAGACGGTGTTTCTGATATAGTAAATGATGCAGGTGCTTTAGTACTGAACAGAGAAGATGTTTCTGCTTTTGTAGATTTTCAAGTTTTATTTTACTGACGAGAGAAGATGTATCTGATCTAGTAGAATGTGTGGGTGTTATTGTACTGACCAGAGAAGATGTATCTGATTTAGTAGATGGTGAACGTGTTATTGTACTGACCAGAGAAGATGTATCTGATTTAGTAGATGGTGAACGTGTTATTGTACTGAACATAGAAGATTGATCTGATTAAGTAGATGATGAGACTGGTTTTGTACTGAGCAGAGAAGATGTATCTGATTTAGTAGATGGTGAGAGTTTTATTGTACTGACCAGAGAAGATGTATCTGATTTAGTAGATGGTAAGGATGTTATTGAACTGACCAGAGAAAATGTTTCTGATTTAGTATATGTTGACGGTGCTATTGTACTGAACAGAGAAGATGTATCTGATTTACTAAATGGTGAAGTTGTTATTGTACTGACCAGAGAAGATGTTTCTGATTTAGTATATGTTGAAGGTGTTATTGTACTGAACAGAGAAGATGTATCTAATTTTGTAGATGGTGAAGCTGTTATTGCACTGACCAGAGAAAATGTATCTGATTTAGTAGATGGTGAGAGTGTTATTGTACTGACCAGAGAACATGTTTCTGATTTAGTAGATGATTTAGGCGTTATTGTACTGACCAGAGAAGCTGTATCAGATTTAGTAGATGGTGAAGGTGTTATTATACTGCCCAGTGAAGGTGTATCTGATTTAGTAGATGGTGAAGGTGCTATTGTACTGACCAGAGAAGCTGTATCTGATTTAGTAGGTGGTGAAGGTGTTATTGTACTGACCAGAGAAGGTGTTTCTGATACAGTAAATGATGCAGGTGCTTTTCTACTGAACAGAGAAGATGTTTCTGCTTTAGTAGATTTTGAAGTTGCTATTTTACTGACGAGAGAAGATGTATCTGATCTAGTAGAATGTGTATGTGTTATTGCACTAACCAGAGAAGATGTATCTGATTTAGTAGATGATGAAGGTGTTATTGTACTGATCAGAGAAGTTGTATCTTATTTAGTAGATGGTGAGACTGTTATTGTACTGACCAGAGAAGATGTATCTGATTTAGTAGATGGTGAGACTGTTATTGTACTGACCACAAAAGATGTATCTGATTTAGTAGATGGTAAGGGTGTTATAGTACTGACCAGAGAAGATGTATCTGATTTATTGATGGTGAGTGTGTTATTGTACTGACAGAGAAGATGTATCTTATTTAGTAGATGATGAAGGTGCTATTTTACTGACCAGAGAAGCTGTATCTGATTTAGTAGGTGTTGAAGGTGTTATTTTACTGACCAGAGAAGGTGTATCTGATATAGTAAATGATGCAGGTGCTTTTGTACTGAACAGAGAAGATGTTTCTGCTTTAGTAGATTTTGAAGTTGATATTTTACTGACGAGAGAAGATGTATCTGATCTAGTAGAATGTGTGGGTGTTATTGCACTAACCTGAGAAGATGTATCTGATTTAGTAGATGATGAAGGTGTTATTGTACTAACCAGAGAAGATGTATCTGATTTAGTAGATGGTGAAGATGTTATTGTACTGACCAGAGAAGATGTATCTGATTAAGTAGATGGTGAGAGTGTTATTGTACTGACCAGAGAAGATGTATCTGATTTAGTAGATGGTAAGGGTGTTATTGTACTAACCAGAGAAGATGTATCTGATTTAGTAGATGGTGAAGGTGTTATTGTACTGACCAGAGAAGATGTATCTGATTTAGTAGATGTTGAGAGTGTTATTGTACTGACCAGAGAAGATGTATCTGATTTAGTAGATCGTAAGTGTGTTATTGTACTGACCAGAGAAGATGTATCTGATTTATTGATGGTGAGGGTGTTATTGTACTGACCAGAGAAGATGTATCTGATTTAGTAGATGATGAAGGTGTTATTGTACTGACCAGAGAAGATGTATCTGATTTATTGATGGTGAGGGTGTTATTGTACAGACCAGAGAAGATGTATCTCATTTATTAGATGATGAAGGTGTTATTTTAGTCACCAGAGAAGATGTATCTGATTAAGTAGATGATTGAGGTGTTATTGTACTGACCAGAGAAGATGTATCTGATTGAGTATATGTTGAAGGTGCTATTGTACTAACCAGAGAAGATGTATCTGATTTAGTAGATGGTGAGGTTTTCATTGCACTGACCAGAGAAGATGTTTCTGATTTAGTATATGTTGAAGTTGCTATTGTACTGAACAGAGAAGACGTATCTGATTTAGTAGATGGTGAAGGTGTTATTGTACTGACCGGAGAAGTTGTATATGATTTGGTAGATGGTGAAGTTGTTATTGCACTGACCAGAGAAGATGTATCTGATTTAGTAGATGGTGAGAGTGTTATTGTAGTGACCAGAGAACATGTATCAGATTTAGTAGAAGATTTAGGTGTTATTGTACTGACCAGAGAAGCTGTATCTGATTTAATAGATAGTGAAGGTGCTATTGTACTGACCAGAGAAGATGTATCTGATTTAGTAGATGGTGAAGGTGTTATTGTACTGATCAGAGAAGATGTATCTGATTTAGTAGATGGTGAAGGTGTTATTGTACTGACCCGAGAAGATGGGCTGGATTTTGTCTTGGGGTCGGGTTGGGGTCGTGTAATCTGCATTTCGTGTTTCCCCCCCGACTCCAGATTCATGTGGATGAATGATGCAATTTTCACTTAATTGGGCAATTGAGTTCCAGCATGTGGGAACCCATGCACCAATTAGTGGTTTCAGTGGGAAAGTCGCCTCTGATGATGTCATCATTGCAGGCTACCTGGTCTCAGAGAGGACCTGCCTGGCTTGCTTTTGATGTGAGTGGACCTGGATGCAAAATATTTGCGGGGGGCGGGGTTGCGGGGAGAAGAGAGAGAAAGAGAGAGAGAGGGAGGGAGAGAGAGAGAGAGAGAGAGAGAGAGAGAGAGAGAGAGAGAGAGAGGGAGAGAGAGAGAGAAAGAGAGATAGATTTTTTTGCATCCAAGTCCTCTCACAGCAAAGGTCAGGCAGTCTAATACTACTACTACCTTCATCACATCTCCATTGTAATAGTGGACCTGCAGCTGATAGTCAGCTATCCACTTGTGCTCCCGCCAGGTTTCACTGGAGTGTTTCACACCAGGCGTACTTCACGTCAGAAAAGGGTTAAACTAGCTAAAACGTTTCAAAATGGCATTACAGAGCCAATTTAGAGCTTGTTAAGGGCTTTAATGGCCTCTCCCGCCTCTTGGCCAGAGATGATGTATCTGATTTCGTAGATGGTGAGAGTGTTATTGTACTGAACAGAGAAGATGTATCTGATGTATTAGATGGTGAAGGTGCTGTTGTCCTGACCAGAGAAGATGTTTCTGATTTAGTAGATGGTGAAGTTGTTATTGTACTGACCAGAGAAGGTGTATCTGATTTAGTTGATGGTGAAGGTGTTCTTGTACTGACCAGAGAAGATGTATCTGATTTACTAGATGGTGAAGGGCTGTTGTACTGACCAGAGAAAATGTATCTGATTTATTAGATGGTGAAGGTGTTATTGTACTGACCTAAGAAGGCGCATCTGATTTAGTAGATTGTGAGAACAGAATTAACTCCCTCCACGGATGCTGCCTGGCCTGCTGAGTCTTTCCAGCGTTTTCTGTTGTTATTTCGGATTTCCAGCATCCGCAGTATTTTGCTATCGTATCTGATTTAGTGGATGGTGAAGGTGCTATTATACTGACCAGTAAAGATATATCTGATTTATTAGATGGTGAAGTTGTTATTGTACTGACCAGAGGAGGTGTATCTGATTTAGCAGATGGTGAAGGTGCTACTCTTCTCATCAGGGAAGAAGAATCTATGCTTAATGATATTGAGCTGTTATTGAAATTGAGAGATGATGTTTCTGAATTAATAGATGATGAAGCTGTTACTCTACTGGCCTGGGGATGATGTATCCTGATTTAGAGATGATGAACGTGCTGTAGTACTGACCTGGAATGTTGTAGCCTGATTAGTAGATGAGATTGGTACTATATTGAACTGGGATAGCGTAGCCTGATTAATAGATGATGATGGTGCTGTTTTGCTCTGGGATGGTGTAGTTTGATTTCTAGAGGATGATGGTGCTGTATTGACCTGGGATGGTGTTGTCTGATTTATAGATGATGGTGGTGCTGTATTTACCTGGGATGGTGTAATCTGATTTATAGATGATGGTGGTGCTGTATTGACCTGGGATGATGTATTTTGATTTATAGATGATGATGGTGCTTTATTGACCTGGGATGGTGTAGTCTGATTTATAGATGATGATGGTGCTGTGTTGACCTGGGATGGTGTAGTCTGATTTATAGATGATGGTGGTGCTGTATTGACCTGGGATGGTGTTATCTGATTTATAGATGATGGTGGTCCTGTATTGACCTGGGATGGTGTAGTCTGATTTATAGATGATGGTGGTGCTGTATTGACCTGGGATGGTGTTATCTGATTTATAGATGATGATGGTGCTGTATTGACCTGGGATGGTGTAGTCTGTTTTATAGATGATGATGTTGCTGTATTGACCTGGGATGGTGTAATCTGATTTATAGATGATGATGATGCTGTATTGACCTGGGATGGTGTAGTCTGATTTATAGATGATGATGATGCTGTATTGACCTGGGATGGTGTAGTTTGATTTATAGATGATGATGGCACTGTATTGACCTGGGATTGTGTAGTCTGATTTACAGATGATGATGGTGCTGTATTGACCTGGGATGGTGTAATCTGATTTATAGATGATGATGGCGCTGTATTGACCTGGGATGCTGTAATCTGATTTATAGATGATGATGGTGCTGTATTGACCTGGGATGGTGTAGTTTGATTTATAGATGATGATGGTGCTGTATTGACCTGGGATGTTGTAGTCTGATTTATAGATGATGATGGTGCTGTATTGACCTGGGATGGTGTATTCTGATTTATAGACGATGATGGTGCTGTATTGACCTGGGATGGTGTAGTCTGATTTATAGACGATGATGGTGCTGTATTGACCTGGGATGGTGTAATCTGATTTATAGACGATGATGGTGCTGTATTGACCTGGGATGGTGTAGTCTGATTTATAGATGATGGTGCTGTATTGACCTGGGATGGTGTAATCTGATTTATAGACGATGATGGTGCTGTATTGACCTGGGATGGTGTAATCTGATTTATAGACGATGATGGTGCTGTATTGACTTGGGATGGTGTATTCTGATTTATAGACGATGATGGTGCTGTATTGACCTGGGATGGTGTAATCTGATTTATAGACGATGATGGTGCTGTATTGACCTGGGATGGTGTAGTCTGATTTATAGATGATGATGGTGCTGTGTTGACCTGGGTTGGTGTAGTCTGATTTATAGATGATGATGGTGCTGTATTGACCTGGGATGGTGTAATCTGATTTATAGATGATGGTGGTGCTGTATTGACCTGGGATGGTGTTGTCTGATTTATAGATGATGGTGTTGCTGTATTGACCTGGGATGGTGTATTCTGATTTATAGATGATGATGGTGCTGTATTGACCTGGGATGGTGTAGTCTGATTTATAGATGATGGTGGTGCTGTACTGACCTGGGATGGGGAAGTCTGATTTATAGATGATGATGGTGCTGTATTGACCTGGGATGGGGAAGTCTGATTTATAGATGATGGTGGTGCTGTATTGACCTGGGATGGTGTAGTCTGATTTAGAGAGGATGATGTTGTTATATTGACCTGGGATGGAGTAGTCTGCTTTATAGATGATGAACGGACTCTAGCACTGTCCTGGGATGTTTGAGACACCGCAGAAGTTAATGTCAACGCTGAATTTAAAGCCGGAAGCAGCATTGATCTCATAGTAACAACTGATGACTGTTGCATGGATCTACCTGTCAGGGAGGGTGGAAACACATTGTTGTTTTCGGTCGATGATGGGGCCTTTGCCTTGTTGGAAGACGGAGGTACATTCGCACTGGACAAGCTGGGCACACTCGCACTGCTCACGATAGGCACAGTCTCACTGGTCACAATGGGCACACTCGCACTGCTCACGATAGGCACAGTCTCACTGGTCACGATGGGCACACTCGCACTGCTCACGATAGGCACAATCTCACTGTGCAAAATGGACATCGTTTCAGTGGTCACGATGGGCACAGTCTCACTGGTCTCGATGGGCACAGTCTCACTGGTCACGATGGGCACAGGATCAGTTTTCACGATGGGCACACTCGCACTCGTCACGATGGGCACAGTCTCAGTGGTCACGATGGGCACAATCTCACTGGTCACGAAGGGGACAGTCTCACTGGTCACGATGGGGACAGTCTCAGTTGTCACGATGGGCACAGTCTCAGAGGTCACGATGGGCAGAGTCTCACTGGTCACGATGCGGACAGTCTCAGTGGTCACGATGGGCAGAGTCTCACTGGTCACGATCGGGACAGTCTCAGTGGTCACGATGGGCACAGTCTCAGTGGTCACGATGGGCACAGTCTCAGTGGTCACGATGGGCACAGTCTCACTGTTCACGATGGGCACAGTCTCATTGGTCACGATGGGCACAGTCTCACTGGTCACGATGGGCACAGTCACACTGTTCACGATGGGCACAGGCTCAGTGGTCACGATGGGCACAGTCTCACTGGTCACTATGGGCGCAGTCTCACTGGTCATGAAGGGCATAATCGCACTGATCCAAGAATCCATAATTGTGGATAAACTGAAAGCCAGTAAGGATGCTGTAGAAGTTTGAGGCTGTGCTGTTGAACTGGGGTGTGGACCTGCTCTATCAAGTGAAGAGGAGGTTTCCATTGATTCAGGGTGAATGGGCGATCGAGGCGCAGTTGAACGTCTCATGGACGTGGTTGTACGTTTGATTTGGTGGTGCACAATCCTGGAGTTGATAGAAAGTGGATTCTGAGATTCGGTGAGCGTCGGCAGCCCATTGCTCGCGGAATGTGCTCTGGTCATAGTTGTCACTGTGCGAAGTAGGAGAAACAATGTCAATAGATTATTGGAGGCAACGGGCAGTAAAGTTGGACTTGGGCGAAGACGGAAAACTGGGAGAATCGCATTTGCAACCGTTTTGCAACACGTTTGATATTCGGTTCTGTTGGAATTAGTGGAATGAATATCGGGGTTTATAAAGAAAGAAACGGGCGACCGATGACATACCGCCTGTTTTGCGCCCCTGCCCTTGTCGAATTTCACCCACAATCTCTGGAGACACGCTCAAAATCAGCGCCTGTGAAAAGTGGAGCTCAGCAACAAACCAGCTCTGCTTTCCAGTTAGTGTGACCATTGTCATATGTGAAGATCCCTGAGGATAACTACATTGGTGAACCTCCCGCTGGGAGTGAGGCCAATCAGATGGCTCAGGGATTCCAATTATTTCACTTAGAAATCTGAGCAAACATAAAGGATTCAGGAAGGTCAAGGTGTGAATGGGTAAAATCCGCACTTCAGTGCTCCTGGCAAATACCCTGGAGAAAATATCATGAAACTGGACAGTGATTTAAAACTAACAGACGATGAATTGTTATGATCTGGAATGCACTGACTGAAAGTGTGGTGGAAGCAGATTCAATAGTCATTTCAAAGGGGATTTGGATAAATATTTATAGAGGAAAACTGCAGGGCTATGGGGAGAGGGCACGGCACTGGAACTAATTGGATTGCTCTTTCGAAGCGCCGACACAGGCACTATGGGCGGAATGGCCTCATTCTACACTCTATCCTTCCAGGATTCATTTCTATTGGCTATTTCTTCTGCATTTTGATTCCTAACCCCATGCGAGTAGCTTCCCATCTGTACAGCCTGGGAGCAGCGCATCCAGGGAATTCTGGAGCTGAGCTTTGCATTCTGGGAACGGAACCTGCCCGATTTTCCTTCCGTTATTTTCGTTGCAGCTTCTGTTCTGGCCGTGTAACCTTCCCGCCACATTCTCCCTTATTTACCCCGCCTGTGCATCTCTTTAAGCTGAGAGGCGTGGTGAAATTCGATATGGATGGGGAAGCGACACAGGAGCAATCGCTCTCACCAACCATTATAGACACGCCCGATATTCAGTTCTTTTGAAGTCAATGCGACCGAATATGGGGCGGAGCGGATATCGGGCGCCTGATGCGACACCGTCCATTTTGCGACCTCGCCAATGTCGAATTTCACCGTCCCCCATACTTAGTCCGGTCTGTTGCTGTACCCTTACCTTTATATACAGGACAGGTTATCTTGTTCACGTCCAGGTAACTCTTTCCTCCCAGGGCTATCGCCACCTGTGACATTGTTGTAAGGTTTTCCCAGTTTCCCCGAGAAATTTTATGCACCATTTTCTGCACAGATTTGGTGCAATTATAGACACGTGAGGTGAACACGTTTATGTTTTCGGCCAGGGCCTGGAGTGTAAAGAAAGTAACAATAATTTTAATATTTAATGTTAGTGATCCGGAGATCTTTCAATCGGAGCACATATGAATTCTGTTTGAAAGCACTGTAAGATAAAGTGGGGGTCAATGGAAATAAAAATCGGGAGATATTTACAAGGGCTGCGGATTCGCCATCACACATGTTACACCATCGCATGAAGTCAAAATCGACCCCCAGGTGCGTTCTGATCGGGTACAGTTTAGATTAGATTAGTGTGGAGACACCACACTTAGAGTACTGTGAATAGATCTGCTCTGGTTAGACCACACTTAGAGTAGCGTGCACAGCTCTGTTCTCCATATTACTAAAAAGATATAAAGGCACATCTTGAAGATGCAATAAAACATTTGCAAGGATGATACCAGAATTCAGTGGTTATAACAATTAGGAATGTCTGATCAGGAAAAGAGAAGACTGAGAGGTGAACTAAAAGACGTCTTCAAAATGATGAATGGATTTGATGAGGTTTCGGAGAGAAGATGTCTCCAGTTGCGGGGTGAGTCCAAAACTAGGGGCCATAAATATAAGATCGCCACTCATAAACCCAACAACGAATTTAGGAGAAACTTCTTAACTAGAGAGTGGATAGAAGTTGTAACTCGCTCTCACAAGGAGTAGCAGAGGAGGTGAATAGCAAAGATTGATTTAAGGGGAATCTACATGAAGGAGAAAGGAATAGAAGTATATGGTGATAGGGTCAGTAGGGCCGAAGGAGCCTCGTGTGGCCCACAAACACACGAAAGGCCGGTTTCTGTACTGAAAATTCCATGTAAAGATTGTCCTCTTTGAATTTGAAGTCAACTAGTTTCTCAATATAACAAAACCATCCTGTTTACATTGTTTATCCCCACTTCAGTGTATTGATTTAATGAGCATTGAGTCATTCGCTTTCTTTTGTGGTAACTTTATCTTTGAGCGATGATGTACAATGGCCAATCTTGAATTAACCAGCCATTGTATACCACGCCCGATTTTCATTTGCATTGAATCAATGGAAGGTAAAATCGGGCGCCAGTAAATTGGATAGCAATTGGATATTACCCATTTTACACCTTCACCAAAAGTTAAAATCACCCGTTCATCAAAAGTTAAAATCACCCCTTAACACTCTTCAAACAATGCCCTCCGCTCCTGCCGAGTTCTATCCCATGAATGGTATCGAGGTGTCTCCGAATCTTTCAACATGCTGTACTTTGCATTGCTTCACACTGAACGTCATCTGAACACGTTAGGCACCGATACACCAATATCTCAATATCGTTTATAAGCTCTAATTGTTTACAGTCTATCGCTTAATGTGGTGTGAAGAAGCTATTATTTACTAATTGCGCTGAGTTCGAATTAAACTAGAAACCTATTTTCTAATTTCACATCACCATACCTGCATGGCCAGCCCTGTACAGCACAAGCTCCCAATAGGCCCGTCCTCTCTCACTTCACTTAGAATCCGCCTCATTATCCACATTATAGCCTTTGCGATGTCAAGCCGAGATCTGCCTCTTGGTTGTTGTGAGTGTATCAGACACCTCAGACTAAGTGCCGCGGTGGCCATTGTATCTACAACACATGAAACAGTTACCAACGGTTCATGGAGTAAATTTGATAGGACGGCCGGTAACGAGAGGACACAGATGTATGATATTGGCAAAAGAATCTGAGGGGAGATGGGGAGTCATTTTTGCTTTTTTACACAGCGAGCTGTTATAATCTGGAATGCACTGCCTGAACGCGTGATGGAAGCAGATTCAATGGTGACTTTGAAAAGGGAATTTGATATATACTTGATGAGGATAAAAATACAGGGCTATGGCTTATGGGGAAAGAGAATGGTGAGTGGGATTAATTGGTGAGCTATTTCAAAGAGCCACCACAGGTACGATGGGCCGACTGGCCTCCTTCTGTAAGTTTGGCTGATTCTATGATATCCGAAGCCGACAAGGCAAGAGCGATCCGAGAACCCATTGATGAAGAGACGCTTCCCAAATTACCACTCGTTTTACTCTCAGCCGGTGTCCAATGGACTCCCAGCACAAGTTTACCAATCACTGATTGCAGCAACACGGCCTTGTCCCGACTACAGAATTGTGCAAGTCTTAGGTTGGAATTGAATTGGGAGTAATGGGGACAAGACTGAAACGATTAAATGCTTCTTGTAATAATACATGCAAGGGGTGAAATTGCACTTGGGCGGGAACGCAATACAGGCGGAATCGCATTTTACGACCGTCATGGGACCAGGCCCGATATTTACTTCTTTTGGCCGTTTTGCGGCCCCGCCCAGGTCCAATTTCAGCGCCGACTCTTCACCAATCGTAACTTGTGAACTCGGGTAACCGCCTTCAAAACTCCATCAAATGGATATTATTGAAACTGTAAAATGAAACGTCTTGACTGCTCAGACACACCTACTGTTAATTCTTTCCCGTGTTGAGCGATCTTCCTGAGATGAGCCCGGATAAAATTATGAATGAGAAAGCCCGGGACAGGTTCCTCCTCCTGACACAGCGCCAGGATCGCCAGGCTGGCTTCAGTAAAGGCCTTGAGAGAATATCCAGCGTTTTCTGCAAATACAGTGACAGCCTCCAATATTAGTGATGTGCTACACATCTGAATAACGGGAACTACAGATGTGAAAATTCCTCCCTAGTTCGTTCCCGATCCTCTCTGTGTGACAGAAATCAGGCCAAGGATTTAAATGAATGAAATAGAATTGGTGTAGAATTTACAGCACAGAAGGAGGCTCTTCGGCCCAACAGGTCTAATTCTGCTCCACCTGAGCCTCCTCCTACCTTACTCACTCGAGTTGCTTACCCGAGGGAGGTATTCCTTTCTCCCTCATGAAATTTTCTAACTTCGCCTTAAATACATTAATACTGTTAGGTTCAACTTCTTCTGGTAGCAAATTCCACATTCTCGCCACTCTTGGGGTAAAGAGGATTCTCCTGAATCCCCCATTATAATTAGTAGTGACTCTACAGCGGACTAATGCTCTCCTGCATGGCTTTCCAGTCCATATGACCAATCATAGAAACATAGAAAATAGGTACAGGAGTAGACCATTCGGTCCTTCGAGCCTGCACCGCCATTCAATGCGTTCATGGCTGAACATGCTACCTCAGTACCCCATTCCTGCTTTCTCGCCATACCCCTTGATCCCCCTAGTTGTGATTGTTACATCTAAATCCCTTTTGAATATATTTAGCGAACTGGCCTCAACAACCTTCTGTGGAAGAGAATTCCATAGATTCACCACTCTCTGGGTGAAGAAGTTCCTCCTCAGCTCAGTCTTAAATGGCTTCCCCTTAATCCTTAGACTGTGACCCCTGGTTCTAGTTTTCCCTAACATTGGGAACATTCTGCCCGCATCTAATTTGTCTAAACCAGTCAGGATTTTAAATGTCTCTATAAGATCGTCCCTCATTCTTCTGAACTCCAGAGGATACAAGTTCAGTTGACCCAATCTTTCTTGATATGTCAGACCGGCCATCCCAGGAATCAATCTAGTGAACCTTCGCTGCACTCCCTCAATAGCAAGAATGTCCTTCCTTAAGTTAGGAGACCAAAACTGCGCACAATACTCCAGGTGTGGCCTCACCAAGGCCCTGTACAACTGCAGCATCACCTCCCTACTCCTGTACTCAAATCCCCTTACTATGAAGGCCATCATTCCGTTTGCTTTCTTGACTGCCTGCTGCACTTGCATTCCCACCTTCAGTGATGGATGTACCATGACGCCCAGGTCTCGTTGCACCTCCCCTTTCCCTAATCTGCCACCATTCAGGTAATAGTCCGCCTCTCTATCTTTACCACCAAAGTGGATAACCTCACATTTATCCACATTGTACTTCATCTGCCATACATTTGCCCATTCACCCAACCTGTCCAAGTCACTCTGTAGCCTCCTAGCATCCTCCTCATTGTTCACACTGCCTCCCAATTTAGTGTCATCCGCAAATTTGGAGATATTACATTTAATCCCTTCGTCCAAATCATTAATATATAATGTAAACAGCTGGGGTCCCAGCACCGAACCCTGCGGTACCCCGCTGGTCACTGCCTGCCATTCTGAAAAGTACCCATTTACTCCTACTCTTTGTTTCCTGTGTGCCAACCAGTTCTCAATCCACGTCAACACATTACCCCCAATCCCATGTGCTTTAACTTTGCTCACCAATCTCTTGTGTGGGACCTTGTCGAAGGCCTTCTGAAAGTCCAAATACACCACATCTACTGGTTCCCCCCTGTCCACCCTCTTGGAAACATCCTCAAAAAATTCCAGAAGATTTGTCAAGCATGATTTCCCTTTCACAAATCCATGCTGACTTGGACCTATCATGTCGCCACTTTCCAAATGGTCTGTTATGACATCTTTAATAATTGCTTCCATCATTTTACCCAAGACCGATGTCAGGCTGACCGGTCTATAATTCCCTGCTTTCTCCCTCCCTCCTTTTTAAAAAAGATGTCATCATTGATGTCCAGCTAAATTCTACTATGAGAATTATCACCGGTACGCTTTTAATGACACCAACATCTTGGCTGCCCGTCCTTGCAAACATCACACCAACACACCTACGCCACGATTATGCAGTGTCCATAGAAAACAACCGCTACACAAGCAAAGACATGCCAATCCAGGCGGACTTGAACAACCTACTACCAAACCATCCCTAATCTAGAAGGCCATCTTGGAGCATCGCCAAAGCCCTTCGGTGATCTCCTTAATGACCGATGGCTAAATAATTGGAAGAACTGTGACATACGGAATGGATTCCTTATAGAGGACCCCACAGTACAACCTGAAGGATCAAACCTTCCTTGCTACCAGTGAACAATCATCAACCGCCTCATAACTGGTCATGGTAGATGCTGACATCTTCTCCATTGATGGAAGATTAAAGAATCCCCATCATGCGACTGTGAAGCTCCCGAACAGACCCTGGAGCACATCACTGAGCACTGGAAATTCTCAGGCAGCGTACATAAGAACCTAATTAATAGGAGCAGGAGCTTGACACTTCGAACATACTCCACAATTCAATAAGATCATGGCTGATCTTCTACCTCATCTCCACTTTCCTGCACTATCCCCATATCCCTAGTTTCATTTAATTTTCAAAAATCTATCGATCTCTGTCTTGAATGTACTCAACGACTGAGCCTCCACAGCCCTCTTAGGTAGAGAATTCCAAAGATTCACCACCCTCTGAGTGAAGAAATGTCTCCTCATCTCAGTCCTAAATGGCGGACCTCTTATTTTGAGACTGTGACCCCTGGTTCTAGACTCCCCAGCCAGGGGTAACATCCTCCCTACATCTACCCAGTCAATCTATGTAAGAATGTTGTATGTTTCAATGAGATCACCTCTCATTCTTCTAAACTCTAGAGAATATAGGCCGAGTCTACTCAATCTTTTCTCATAGGACAATCCCCCCCATCCCAGGAACCAGTCTGGTGAATCTTCGTTGCAAGAAATTCACGCTGTTTCACTGGAGTCTTTGGCTTTGATATCTGATTTAGATATTGAGATTTGACTTGCTTTGCTACTAACATACAAAAGAAGAAGAAGTACTGAATACCTTATATTATAGTCTCCTCTTCAAGTGGAAGCATCTGTTCTACTTCAACCCTGTAGAAACACTTCATTATTTTAAAAACCTCTATTAGCTCACCTCTCAATCATCTCTTTTCCAGATGAAAGAGCCCCAGCCGGTTCAGCCTTTCTTGATAAATAACATAGATAATAATAGATGAATAAATAAATGCAACAAGGGTTTTATTTCACGGATATCATCATAAATCATTGCCTTTATAAACCAGGAGTCAGCGTTCCAATTCCCTTTAGGCCTGGTGTCAATTGGTTCTTTTAAAAAGTGTTGGATAAATATTTGCCCTTTAATGGGTTTGGAGATAATGGGAATAGATACAAACTGTGAGAGTAATTATATTGGTGTTTACAGGGACAGATATGAACTGAGAAGGCAGTGGGATTGGAGGTTATGGGGAGCCGCCGAATGTTATGGGAATAGAACCGGAAATTGTTGCGATTAAAGCAGACTGAGGTGAGAATGAGGCTGGAGGTTATGGCGGGAGCTACAGATTGGGTATGATTGGAGGTTATAGGGACAGGTACAGACTGAGATGTGAGTATGATTGGATGTTATGGGGACAGGTAGAGACTGAGATATGAGTGTGATTGGAGGTTATGGAGTGAGGTACAGCCTGAGATGTGAGTGTGATTGGAGGTTATGGGGACAGGTACAGACTGAGATGTTCCTGTGATTGGTGGTTTTCAGCTTGTGTTTGCTGAAAGATGCCTCTCAATCTCTATGCAAATAACATGCCTAAAGCATGAGTCCACACTTACCTTTAGAAGATGTTATCCTAGGTATTTGGTGCAATTCACTGTACAGCCTCTCACGGAGCACCTCCACCAAATTCACCTCCTTGTTTCCTGCCGATATCTTGGCGGAGTTCCGACAAGAGGATCTGAAGGCTAAGATGTAGAAAACCAACTGGTCTATGGGGAAGTGTTCACCTGGCGGCAGAGGAACAAACGAGATTCAGTTTGTTCTGACTGGGTCCATCAATAACTAACTGGTTAGTGATTATAAATTCCTCTTCTACACTCTGAAGACTTGTATTAATATTCTTCCTTATTCTAACTCTCAAAAACGATTCAAAGTGCTTCAAGTGTAATAAATTATTTGGAAGTGCAGACATCCTTGTTATATCGACCAATTCGGGAGCCATTTTGTGGACAGCAATATCCCACAAATAGCAATGAAGTGAATAGCCAGGGAACCAGTTTTAAATTCTTAACCGGCGACACGGTAAATAGATTAACTGCTAATGTATCTCATTAGTACTTGTGGCATCTTGTGTCCAATTGGTTGTCGAGTTTGTCTATGAAAGATAAATGGCTGCATTTCATTGGCTGTGAAGCAAAGGCACTACAGAAATGTAAGTTTCTCCCCCTTCACTCTCCTCTCTCTTTAAACTACTTTGGGTGTTAGCTGGGGAATAAGTGTTGTCCAAGACCCCGGCAGCACTCTCCCTTCTTGTTCCAATAAAGCCGTGGCATCTTCAAATTCCACAAGAAAAGATTCAGGGGATAATTTTAGATTTAAACGATGTTGTAAAATAACCGACACCAAAATGGCCTCCGATTATAGATCCCGCCCGATGTTCACCTCCATTGGAAAAGAAAATCAAGCGTGGTGTAAAAGGGCGTCTGCTGCAATTTAGAGCAAGGGGCAGGGTAATGATTTCTGATTTCAAAACAATGAGAGGACAAGAAGTAAAACCTACGTGCAGGATGGGCGATATAGGGTTTAGGTGGAAGAACAGAGGAATGTTTAGAGCTACGAAATAATTTCCATCATAGTATCATGACCAAAGCTGCTGCAATAAATGACAGCTCGGCCCATTCACCTGAGGGGAGAATTCCAGCTAGAAGTCTCCCTCCCTCCCTCTCTTCATCTTCCTCAGTATGTGTCTGTTTCTCTCTTTCTCCGTCTCACTGTTATTCTTTCTCAAACACACACACATACACATACACACAGAAACGTACAGACTCGGATATATATGCACCTACATACACATATAAACACATACAGACAAGTATACACACAGAGAAACACATATGCATACAGAAGCACAGACACACAGAAACGCAGAGACATACACACACACAATCGCAAATAATCCCACAGAAAGATACACACAAACACACGCAAACATATACAGAAACTTCAATGGCACATTGCTGCAAATTAATCCCTGGGATCTTGATTCAAATGGTTGAGAAATTGTGTAATGTAATAAAGTGAACTGCACTGGGGAAAAGAAGGAGAATCGCATGAGGTGTGTTAACTTTCAACATTGGCTCTCACAAAATAGGCGCTATCGACAGTCATATTAGCTGCTATTTTTAAATTAACCTATGTATTTTAAATGGACGAGGACCTCTATTCGGAACATTGGAATTGCTGTGGCGGGTAAAGACCAAGGTGCATCTAGTTCTTCTTCTACCATCCATGTAGTCTCATGATACAATGACAATGAGATTGTTGTCTAATCATAGTAATCAGTCTCTATAAATCAGTCTACATCAGACACAGACATGAGGCGAGGAATACCCGGTGCTGGAGAGCTTTGTGAACCATAGGTCCAAAATCACCTGTTCCTCTCAAGCACGCTACACTGACCATGTGTAACATCTCAAATTACACATATACTCTATCCCAAATGTTATGTTCTGATATCAAATAGAGCAATATGACATGAACGGGCTACAAGTTGGTTCATTTGTATCATGGGGCTATTCTTAGGTTCCAATTTCCTTCATTAACAATAGTTTGCCAAACACTTAACCTGTCAGTAAAAATAAAGATTTAATCCAGATACATCCACATTAACTAATAGATTAAAGTTTACCTGCCCCCACCTTTCTAACAACCGCCTCACTCAGCCTTCGGAGAATGTCTTGTTCACTCTGTAGATCATGCTCACTCCCCAGGCGTAGGGCAATGAAAGCCCCGGGGTCTGGCTCCACGGACAGATCACTCGGTTTCCTCTCTATACTACGGATAAGTGATTTCTGCTGATTATCTGGAGCCGCTGGAATCCACAACCGAATTATTAATCCACTCGCGTGTAAGGAACATTAAGATAGCAGTAACACTTAAAGATATTGAGGATAATCAGAAGGCGCATGTGGCCGGTGAACACAACATATGCACATACAGTAAGAACATGTATTGTAGTAAACAGTAAGGACGATAGTAGCAGACTTCAGGAGGACACAGACAGACTGGTGCAATGGGCAGTCACATCGTAGATGACATTCAATGCAGAGAAATCTGAAATGGTGCATTTTGAATGAAGAATGAGGAGAGTTAATATAAACCAAATAGTACAATTTTATTAGGGGCGCAGGAAGAGAGAGACCTCGGGTTCACGTACACTAATCTGTGACGGTGGCAGGACTTACTGACAAATCTTTAAAAAAAACATGACGGGATACGTGGCTTTCCAAATAGATGCACAGAGTAGAAAAGCAAAGAATTTGCGGCAAAGGTTTATTAATCATTAGTTATGCTTCTGTTAGTGCATTGTGACCAATCCTGAGCAACACACTTTAGTCAAAGCCTTGGAGAGGGTGCAGAGGAGATTTACCGGAATGGTAGCAGGGATGAGGGACTTCAGTTATGTGGAGAGACTGATGAAGCTGGGATTGTTCTCCTTAGCGTAGAAAAGGTTAAAGGGAGATTTAATAGAGATGATCAAAATCATGAAGAGTTCTGATAGAGTAAATAAGAAGAAAGTGCTTCCACTGGCAGGAGATTCAGTGTCAGAGGACACACACTTAAAGTAACTGGCAAAAGTACCAACGGGGGTGGGGGGGGGGGGGGGGGAGGTGGAAATAGGAGTTTTAAAAAAAATCATCAATGTTGCTGCGATCTGGAATGCATTGCCTCAAATGGTGATAGAAACATATTCAATACTAACTTTCAAAATGGGAATAGGATGAGTATATGAAGAGGAAACGGAGCAGGGATTTGGGGAAGAGCAGGGTGGGTGGGACTAATTACTCTTTCAGAGAGCAGGCAGAGGTACGGTGGGCCGAATGGGCTCCTTCTGCACTTAAGGTTCCATGATTCTATAATACTTTGATTCTAAATTACGATAAAAACTCAGCTAAAGGATAAACATCAGGTTTAGGTTAAACACTGGGAACCAAACAACAAATCGCACTTACTGTATTGTTGGGATGTTGCCGGGTACGAGGCACTGAAGAGCAGGAGTGTGAGGGTCATCACCGGGGGCATTGTTGAGCGCGCTCCGCGGGCCCTGTGTTAGACCCTCCTGAGTGCAGTAGGGAGGTAGACGAGGCAGCGTGACTTGGACTGTAACCGGGAAACTGGACGGTTTGGCTCAGTGGGCTGTTTCACCTTTTAACGCGACGGTCGGAGGCGGGGTTTAAGTGTGATGGGTGAAACATGCTGTGGTGATACCAGAAATCGGGTCATTCCGGGAGTGCTCCGTCACTGAAATTCAATTAATTTCATCTAAACAGCAGGTTACACCCACTACGCGCTCACTGCCTGTAAACTGAGGCAGCCTCACGGTTTCTCACTCAATGCCACCGAGTGTTTAACTTGCTTTGTTTTGCGCAGTCTTTCAGGAACAGCGGTGAAGGAAATGTGTTTAGGAACATTAAAAACAGGAACAGGTTATTCAGTCCCTTGAACCTGATCCACTCTTCAGTCAGATCATGGCTGATCTGCACCTCAGCTCCATTCACCCGCCTTTGCTCCATATCCGGCGGTGCCCTGACCCAGAGAAACATGTTGGTCTCAGTCCTGTAATCTACAATTGACCCCCAGCATCCACAGCCTTTTGGGGGAGCGAGTTACAGATTTCCACTACCCAGTCTGTGAAAAAATACTTCCTGATTTCACTCCTCAACAGCCTGGCTCCAATTTTAAGTTTGTGTTCCCTTGTTCTAGATCCCCACACCAAAGGAACTTGCTTCTCCCTATCTGCCCCATCGGAAAATTTTATAAATTTAAACATCTCGATGAGATCACACTCAATCTTCTAAATACAAGGGAATTCAAGGCAAGTTTATGCGACCTATCCAATGAATTGAACCCATTGTAGTTCTGAGTTAAAACAAAACTGCAGCAAATATCAGGGTGAATTGCTCTGTTTCATGGGGCTGCAAGAAAGTGGGGATTGAGAATCTCGATTTAAAAGCAGCGCCCGAACAGGGACTTGAAAATTGAGTCTCAGATTAAAAGTCTGATGAGATGTTAAACCGTTGCCTCGCCTGCCCTCCCCGGTGGACCCTGAAGACCCCACCGCAATATTGGAAGAGGATCAGGGGCTTAATCGAATCAGCCGCCTGTTAAAGTCTGCACCCGATTTTCCATCCCATTCCTTTCAATTTTAAGGAAAATCAGGCAGCTAATTCCATATCGCTCGTTTAGACCATCACCCGGAATTCAAATTCATGTGTACAAATTCCTCTTGGAGGTAGGCTCTACAGGGGCACTATCGCATCGGCTGCCTGTTGTACCCGCCGCTTCATATTCAATTCTCGTAAAGCCAATGGAGCTCTATATCAGGCGGGGAGTGTAGTGGCCGATAATGGGACTGAATATCAGGCGGGGAGTGTAGGGGCCGATAATGGGACTGAATAACAGGCGGGGAGTGTAGGGGCCGATAATGGGACTGAATATGAGACGGGGAATATAGGGGGGCCGATAATGGGACTGAATATCAGGCGGTGAGTGTAGGGGGACCGATAATGTAACGGAATCTCAGGCGGGGAGTGTAGGGCAATCGATAATGGGACTGAATATCTGGCGGGGAGTGTAGGGCGGACGATAATGGGACTGAATATCAGGCGGGGAGTGTAGGGCGGACGATAATGGGACTGAATATCAGGCGGGGAGTGTAGATCGGCCGATAATGGGACTGAATAACAGGCGGGGAGTGTAGGGCGGTCGATAATGGGACTGAATATCAGGCGGGGATTGTAGGGACCGATAATGGGGCTGAATATCAGGCGGGGAGTGTAGGGTGGTCGATAATGGGACTGAATATCAGGCGGGGATTGTAGGGACCGATAATGGAAATGAATATCAGGCGGGGAGTTTAGGGGCCGATAATAGGACTGAATATCAGGCGGGGAGTATAGTGCAGCCCATAATGGGACTGCATATCAGGCGAGGATTGTAGGGGGGCTGTAAATGGGACAGAATATCAGGCGGAGAGTGTATGGGCCGATAATATGACTGAATATCAGGCGGGGAGTGTAGGACAGCCGATAATGTTACAGAATATTAGGCGGGGAGTGTAGGGGCCGATAATAGGACTGAAAATCAGGCGGTGAGTGTAGGGGGACCGATAATGTAACTGAATATCAGGCGGGGAGTGTAGGGCATTCGATAATGGGACTGAATATCTGGCGGGGATTGTAGGGCGGCCGATAATGGGTCTGAATATCAGGCGGGGAGTGTAGGGGGGCTGATAATGGGTCTGAATATCAGGCGGGGAGTGTAGGGGGCTGATAATGGGACTGAATATCAGGCAGCGAATGTAGGGCGGCCGATAATGGGACTGAATTTTAGGCGGGGATTGTAGGGGTGATAATGGGATTGAATATCAGGCGGGGAGTGTAGGGGTTGATAATGGGACTGAATATCAGGCGTGGAGTGTAGGGACCGATAATGGAACTGAATATCAGGCGGGGAATGTAGGGGTGATAATGGGACTGAATATCAGGCGGGGAGTGAAGGGCAGTCGATAGTGGGACTGAATAACAGGCGGTGAGTGTAAGGGCCGATAATGGGACTGAATAACAGGCGGGGAGTGTAGGGGCCTATAATAGGACTGAATATCAGACGGGGAGTGTAGGGCAGCCGATAATGGGACAGAATATTAGGCGGTGAGTGTAGGGGCCGATAATAGGACTGAAAATCAGGCGGTGAGTGTAGGGGGACCGATAATGTAACTGAATATCAGGCGGGGAGTGTAGGGCAGTCGATAATGGGACTGAATATCTGGCGGGGATTGTAGGGCGGCCGATAATGGGTCTGAATATCAGGCGGGGAGTGTAGGGGGCTGATAATGGGACTGCATATCAGGCGGGGAGTGTGGGGCGGCCGATAATGGGACTGAATTTTAGGCGGGGATTGTAGGGGTGATAATGGGACTGAATATCAGGCGGGGAGTGTAGGGGTCGATAATGGTACTGAATATGAGGCGTGGAGTGTAGGGACCGATAATGGAACTGAATATCAGGCGGGGAGTGTAGGGGTGATAATGGGACTGAATATCAGGCGGGGAGTGAAGGGCAGTCGATAGTGGGACTGAATAACAGGCGGTGAGTGTAAGGGCCGATAATAGGACTGAATATCAGGCGGGGAGTGTAGGGGGTACGATAATGTGACTGAATATCAGGCAGGGAGTGTAGGGGGGACGATAATGGGACAGAGTATGAGTCGGGGTGTGTAGGGCAGCTGATAATGGGACAGAATATCAGGCGGGGATTGTACGGGTGATAAAGGGACTGAATATCAGGCAGGTAGTGTAGGGGTGATAATGGGACTGAATATCAGCCGGGGAGTGTAGGGGCCGATATTGGGACTGAATATTAGACGGGGTGTGTAGGGCAGCCGATAATGGGACTGAATTTCAGGCACTGAGTGTGGCGCGGCCGAAAATGGGACAGAATAGCAGGTGGGGAGTGTAGTGCCGTAGATAATGGGACAGAATATCAGGCGTGGCGTGTAGGGGCCGATAATACGACTGAATATCAGGCGGGGAGTGTAGGACGGCCGATAATGGGTCAGAATATTAGGCGGGGAGTGTAGGGGCCGATAATAGGACTGAAAATCAGGCGGGGAATATAGGGGGGCCGATAATGGGACTGAATATCAGGCGGGGAGTGTAGGGCGGACGATAATGGTACTGAATATCAGACAGGGAATGTAGGGGCCGATAATAGGACTGTATATCAGGCGGGGAGTGTAGGGGCCGATAATAGGACTGAATATTAGGCGGGGACTGTAGGGGCCGATAATGGGACTGAATATCAGGCGGTGAGTGTAGGCGGACCGATAATGTAACTGAATATCAGGCGGGGAGTGGAGGGCAATCGATAATGGGACTGAATATCTGGCGGGGATTGTAGGATGGCCGATAATGTGACTGAATATGAGACGGGGAATATAGGGGGGCCCATAATGGGACTGCATATCAGGCAGGGGATATAGGGGGGCTGTAAATGGGACAGAATATCAGGCGGGTCGTGTAGGGGCTGATAATAGGACTGAATATCAGGCGGGGAGTGTACGGGCCGATAATACGACTGAATATCAGGCGGTGAGTGTAGGGGGACCGATAATGTAACTGAATATCAGGCGAGGAGTGTAGGGCAGTCGATAATGGGACTGAATATCTGGCGGGGAGTGTAGGGGTGATAATGGGACTGAATATCTGGTGGGGATTGTAGGGCGGCCGATAATGGGGATGAATATCAGGCGGGGAGTGTAGGGCAGCCGATAATGGGACTGAATATCAGGCGGGGAGTGTAGGGCGGCCGATAATGGGACTGAATATCAGGCGGGGAGTGTAGGGCGGCCGATTTTGGGACTGAATATCAGGCGGAGAATGTAGGGCGGCCGATAATGGGGCTAAACATCAGGCGGGGAGTGTAGGGGTGATAATGGGACTGAATATCAGGCGGGGAGTGAAGGGCAGTCGATAGTGGGACTGAATAACAGGCGGTGAGTGTAAGGGCCGATAATGGGACTGAATGTCAGGCGGGGAGTGTAGGGGCCGATAATAGGACTGAATATCAGGCGGGGAGTGTAGCGCAGCCCATAATGGGACTGAATATCAGGCGGGGAGTGTAGGGGGGCTGTAAATGGGACAGAATATCAGGCGGGGAGTGTAGGGGCCAATAATAAGACAGAATATCAGGCGGGACATGTAGGGGCCGATAAGGTGACAGAATATCAGGCGGGGAGTGTAGGGGGGTAAATAATATGACTGAATATGAGATGGGGAATATAGCGGAGCCGATAATGGGACTGAATTTCAGGCGGTGAGTGTAGGGGGACCAATAATGTAACAGAATATCAAGCAGGGAGTGTACGGCAGGCGATAATGGGACTGAATATCTGGCGGGGAGTGTAGGGGCCGATAATGGGAGTGAATATCAGGCGGGGAGTGTAGGGCGGCCGATAATGGGACTGAATATCAGGCTAGGAGTGTAGGGCGGTCTATAATGGGACTGAATATCTGGCGGGGAGTGTAGGGGCCGATAATCAGACTGAATATTAGGCGGGGAGTGTAGGGTTGATAATGGGACTGAATATCAGGCGGGGAGTGAAGGGCTGTCGATAGTGGGACTCAATAACAGGCGGTCAGTGTAAGGGCCGATAATGGGACTGAATATCAGGCGGGGAGTGTAGGGGCCGATAATGGGACTGAATATCAAGCTAGGAGTGCAGGGCGGTCTATAATGGGACTGAATATCTGGCGGAGAGTGTAGGGACCGATAATGGGACTGAATATCAGGCGGGGAGTGTAGGGGTGATAATGGGACTGAATATCAGGCGGGTAGTGAAGGGCAGTCGATAGTGGGACTGAATATCAGGCGGTGAGTGTAGGGGCCGATAATTGGACTGAATATCAGGCGGGGAGTGTAGGGGTGATAATAGGACTGAATATCAGGCAGGGAGTGAAGGGCAGTCGATAGTGGGAATGAATATCAGGCGGTGAGTGTAGGGGCCGATAATGGGACTGAATATCAGACGGGGAATGTAGGGGCCGATAATAGGACTGAATATCAGGCGGGGAGTGTAGGGGGCGATAATCGGACTGAATATTAGGCGGGGAGTGTAGGGTTGATAATGGGACTGAATATCAGGCAGGGAGTGAAGGGCTGTCGATAGTGGGACTGAATAACAGGCGGTCAGTGTAAGGGCCGATAATGGGACTGAATATCAGGCGGGGAGTGTAGCGGCCGATAATGGGACTGAATATCAGGCTAGGAGTGCAGGGCGGTCTATAATGGGACTGAATATCTGGCGGAGAGTGTAGGGACCGATAATGGGACTGAATATCAGGCGGGGAGTGTAGGGGTGATAATGGGACTGAATATCAGGCGGGGAGTGAAGGGCAGTCGATAGTGGGACTGAATATCAGGCGGTGAGTGTAGGGGCCGATAATGGGACTGAATATCAGACGGGGAATGTAGGGGCCGATAATAGGACTGAATATTAGGCGGGGAGTGTAGTGGCCGATAATGGGACTGAATATCAGGCGGGGAGTGTAGGGGGGCCGATAATGTGACTAAATATGAGACGGGGAATATAGGGGGGCCGATAATGGGACTGAATATCAGGCGGTGAGTGTGGGGGGATCGATAATGTAACTGAATTTCAGGCGGGGAGTGTAGGGCAGTCAATAATGGGACTGAATATCAGGTGGGGATTGTAGAGTGGCCGATAATGGGACTGAATATCAGGCGGGGAGTGTAGGGCGGCCGATAATGGGACTGAATATCAGGCGGGTAATGTAGGGTTGATAATGGGACTGAATATCAGGCGGTGAGTGTAGGGGCCGATAATGGGACTGAATATCAGGCGGGGAGTGTAGGGTTGATAATGGGACTGAATATCAGGCGGGGAGTGTAGGGTTGATAATGGGACTGAATATCAGGTGGTGAGTGTAGGGGCCGATAATGGGACTGAATATCAGGCGGGGAGTGTAGGGCGGCCGATAATGGGACTGAATATCAGGCGGGGAGTGTAGGGCGGCCGATAATGGGTCTGAATATCAGGCGGGGAGTGTAGGGCGGCCGATAATGGGGCTGAATATCAGGCGGGGAGGGTAGGGCGGTCGATAATGGGGCTGATTATCAGGCGGGGAGTGTAGGGACCGATAATGGGACTGAATATCAGGCGGGGAGTGTAGGGGTGATAATGGGACTGAATATCAGGCAGGGAGTGAAGGGCTGTCGATAGTGGGACTGAATAACAGGCGGTGAGTGTAAGGGCCGATAATGGGACTGAATATCAGGCGGGGAGTGTAGGGGCCGATAATACGACTGAATATCAGGCGGGGAGTGTAGCGCAGCCCATAATGGGACTGAATATCAGGCGGGGAGTGTCGGGGCCGATAAAAGGACAGAATATCAGGCGGGGCGTGTAGGGGCCGATAATAGGACTGAATATCAGGCGGAGAGTGTAGGGGCCGATAATGGGACAGAATATATGAGGCGGGGAGTGTAGGGGGGCCGATAATGTGACTGAATATGAGACGGGGAATATAGCAGAGCCGATAATGGGACTGAATATCAGGCGGTGAACGTAGGGGGACCGATAATGTAACAGAATATCATGCGGGGAGTGTAGGGCGGCCGATGATGGGGCTGATTATCAGGCTAGGAGTGTAGGGTGGTCTATAATGGGAGTGAATATCTGGCAGGGAGTGTAGGGACCGATAATGGGACTGAATATCAGGCAGGGAGTGTAGGGGTGATAATGGGACTGAATATCAGGCAGGGAGTGTAGGCGCCAATAATAGGACTGAATATCAGGCGGGGAGTGTAGCGCAGCCCATAATCAGATAGAAAACAGAGAGTTGGAATAAACGGCTCATTTTCTGAATGGCAGGCAGTAACAAGTGGGGTACCACAGGGATCTGTCCTGGGTCCCCAGCTGTTCACAATTTACATTAATGACCTGGATCAGGGAGTCGGATGCAGCATTTCCAAATTTGCAGACGACACTAAACTAGGAGGGGGGGGTGGGCTCAGAGGAGGAGACCAGGAAGCTCCAGAGCGATTTGGACAGACTGGGTGATTGGGCGGATAAATGGCAGATGCACTATAATGTGGACAAGTGCGAAGTTATCCACCTTGGGTGCAGGAACGGGAGGGCAAATTATTATTTAAATGGCAATAAATTGGGAGAGGGGGAAGTACAGAGAGACCTGGGTGTTCTTGTACACCAGTCACTGAAGGCGAGCATGCAGGTGCAACAGGCGATCAAGAAGGCAAACGGTATGCTGGCCTTCATAGCAAAAGGGTTGGAATACAGGAACAGGGATACCTTGCTGCAGCTGTACAGGGCACTGGTGAGACCACACCTCGAGTACTGTGTACAGTTTTGGTCGCCTCATCTGAGGAAAGATGTTCTTGCCATGGAGGGGGTGCAGCGGCGATTCACCAGGCTGATACCAGGAATGGCGGGATTGACCTATGAGGAGAGACTATGTAGTTCAGGGATGTACACACTGGAGTTTAGAAGATTGAGAGGGGACCTCATAGAAGTGTATAAAATTCTGACAGGTCTAGACAGACTAGATGCAGAAGGAATGTTTCCCTTGGCGGGTGAGAACAGAACTAGAGGACATAATTTAAGGATAAGGGCTAAACCATTTAGGACAGAAATGAGGGGGAATTTCTTCACTCAGAGGGTGGTGAACCTGTGGAACTCATTGCCACAGAGGGAAGTGTACGCCAGCTCATTAAATATATTTAAGAGGGAATTAGATATATTTCTACAGGCAAAAGGGGTTAAGGGTTACGGAGAGAAGGCGGGGACGGGATACTGAATTGGAGGATCAGCCATGATCTCATTAAATGGCGGAGCAGGCTCGAAGGGCCGGATGGCCTACTCCTGCTCCTATCTTCTATGTATCTATGTATCTATGAATATCAGGCAGGGAGTGTAGGGGCCGATAATGGGACTGAATATCAGGCAGGGAGTGTAGGGGCCGTTAATGGGACTGAATATCAGGCGGTGAGTGTAGGGTTGCCGATAATGTGACTGAATATCAGGTGGGGACTGTAGGGCAACCGATAATGGGACTGAATATCAGGCGGGGAGTGTAGGGACCGATAATGGTACTGAATGTCAGGCGGGGAGTGTAGGGGTGATAATGGGACTGAATATCAGGTGGGGAGTGTAGGGCAACCGACAATGGGACTGAATATCAGGCGGGGATTGTAGGGCGGCCGATAATGGGACTGAATGTCAGGCGGGGAGTGTAGGGCGGTCAATAATGGGACTCAATATCAGGCAGGGAGTGAAGGGCGGCTGATAATGGGACTGAATTTCAGGCGCCGATTGTAGGGGCCGATAATGGGACTGAATATATGTTGGGGAGTTTAGGAGCCGATATTGTGACTGAATATCATGCGGGGAGTGTAGGGGCCGATAATGTGACTGATATCAGGCGGGCAGTGTTGGGGCCGATAATGTGACTGAATATCATGTAGGGGCGGCTGATGGGATTCCACCCATTTTGCACTGCTGGCGAAGGATAATCATAGCCTCAGGTTGTGGGAGGACCAGCACCCGGTACAGTTTCACTCCCGCCCTGTACCTCACAGGTGCAGCGGTTAAATCATATTTTACCTCTTAGACAGAGTGACTTTGGTAAGATACTGTCAAGCTGTCAATCTCCCCTCTGTGTAAAGAGACATACTCCTGGTGTTTTTCCTAAACTCTGCCTTCAGCAGAAGTTCTCAGTGTTCAGTGATGATGGTGGAATCTTCTTCTTAGGCAGTACCTCGGAACCGAGGATGACTTGCTTCCACATTAAAAATGAGTTCTCAGGTGACTGATGAGCCCAATGCGGGACCTACAGTCTCTGTCACAGGTGGGGCAGACGGTGGTTGAAGGGGCTGGTGGGTGGGGTGCTTGGGTTCGCGTGCGCTCCTTGCGCTGCCTGCGCTTGGCTTCCGTTTGCTCCCGGCGAAGAGATTTGAGGTGTTCGGCGCCTTCCCGGATGCTTCTCCTCCACTTTGGGCGGTCTTGGGCCAGGGATTCCCAGGTGTCGTTGGGGATGTTACACTTTTTCAAGGAGGCTTTGAGTGTGTCCTTGAAGCGTTTCCTCTGCCCACCTGGGGCTCTCTTGCCGTGCCAGAGCTCCGAGTAGAGCGCTTGTTTTGGGAGTCTCGTATCGGGCATGCGGACAATGTGACAATGGTGGAATAATGAGGTGTTAATAGTTAGCCATGGATTCCCCTTCGCAGCAGATGCCCTATAATTGGCAGCCTTTTCACGGCCACTTCCTTCTGAAGTAACGAGCCCCGGTCTTGCCTGACAGGTGCCCAATGGGACTCTGAACCTCCTTACCCAATGCAGGGGAGAGGCGCCTTAACAATGGCTCGGCGTCAATCTCCAGTAAAATTAATCCACGGCTGAGAACTTCCCGTCAAGTGGAGGCGATCCCTCACCAGCAATTCGTAGGAACCTGTCAACAGAATCAAATTAATAAATCACCAACAATGGAAGCAGGGAACGCCCCACTCAGCAACGGCACTGATGAAAGAAGAAAGAAGAATGAATGAAAATCAGACAGACAGAGATATTTCCGACATACAGCGCATTTCACCACCTCAGCGCTTTACAGCCAATTAAGTACTTTTTGAAGTGTGTTCAATGCTACAATGTAGGAAACGTTACAGCCACTTTGTGCACAGCAAGGTCCAACAAACAGCAATGAGATGAATAACCAGATCATCCGTTTTTAGGATGTCAGGGGATAAATATTGGCCAGGACACCGGGGAGAACTCCTCTAATTTTCTTTGAAATAGTGGCATTTTTTACTTCCACCCGAGAGAGCAGACGGGGCCTCGCTTTAGCACTTAATTTTAAGTTCTTTCCAAAAGACGGCACCTCCGACAGTGCGCCGCTCCCTCAGCACTGCACTGAAGTGTCAGCCTAGAATTATGTGTTCAAGTTTCTGGAGCAGGACTTTAACCCAAGGTTCTGTGTCAAGATTGCTATCAACTGAGGCACAACTGACATGCTTAACTGCCAACTTATTAGGTGCATCTTTTCAATGTTTGGAAGCAAATTCAATAGTAACTTTTAAAATGGAAAAACTTGCAATGCCAAAGGGCAGCTAAATGGACAAAGACACGATGGGCGAAATGGCATCTTTCTGTTCTGTACTGTTCTCTGATTCTATGATTAAGGTGTAACTGAGTTCAGTGAGTGAAACATAAAGATCCAAACAGAGGGATACTGATAAAGGTGTGACTGAGTACAGTGAGTGATACACTGAGTTACCAGCAGAGGGCGATAGATAAATGTGTGTCTCAGTAATACAGAGCGAGGCACCAAAATAATTACATAGAATGACATAACAACAAAAATCGCTGGAAAAAACTCAGCAGGCGAGGCAGCATCCGTGGAGAGAGTTAACGTTTGAGGTCGAAGACCTTTCATCAGAACTGGAAAAAAGCAGGAAATGAATCGATTTAAAGCAACTATAAAGCTGGGAAATTGGGGAGGGGATGAAATAACAAAAGGAGAGATAAAGAGACATTGAGAGACATTAAGAGATAATCAAGGCAAGAGGAGGTGTTGATGTAACAGGTTGAGGCTAAATGAAGTGTGAAATGCACTAGCAGAATGGACAGCTGCCAGCTTCTGGGAGGAAAAAAAAAAGGGGGGCCAAACAAAAGGGTGGTTAAAAAATAAAATATAAATGTGATAGGGGCCGAGGTTATGATCAAAAATTGTTGAACACGATGTTGAGTCCAGAGGGCTGTAGCGTGCCTAAATGAAAGCTGAGGTGCTGTTCATCGAGCTTGCGCTGCGCTTCCATGGAACAATGTAATAGGCCGATGACGGTGAGGTGAGAGTGGGAGTGGAGCGGAGCATTAAAGTGACAGGCCACCAGAAGCTCGGGGTCCCCCTTATGGACTGAACTGAGGTGTTCTGCAAAGCGGTCACCCAATCTGCGTTTGGTCTCCCCAATGAAGAGGAGACCACATCGTGAGCAGCGAATACAGTATACTAAATTGCAGGAAGTCCAAGTAAATCGCTGTTTCACCTGGAAGGGGTGTTTGGGGCCCTGGACAGTGGGAAGAGGGGAGGTATAAGGGCATGTGTTGCATCTCCTACGCTTGCGCGGGAAGCTGCCGGGCGAAGAGGAAGGGGTGCTGGGGGTGGTAGAGAAATGGACTAGGGTGTCGCGGAGGGAGCGGTCCCTGTGGAATGCTGAAAGGGGAGGTGAGGGTAAGATACGTTTGGTGGTGGGATCACGCTGGAGGTGGCGGAAATGGCGGAGGATGATCCGTTGAATGTGAAGGCTGGTGGGGTGAAAGGTGAGGACAAGGGGAACTCTATCGTGGTTCCGGGAGGGAGGGGCAGGGGTAAGGGCAGAATTGCGGGAGATAGAATGGACACGGTCGAGGGCCCTTTCGACCACAGTAGAGGGGAATCCACGTTTGAAGAAAAAGGAAGACATGTCGGAAGCACTGGTATGGAAGGTGGCATCGTCAGTGCAGATGCGGCGGAGGCGGAGAAACTGGGAGAATGGAATAGAGTCGTTACAGGAGGCGGGGTGGGAGAAAGTATAGTCCAGGTAGCTGTGGGAGTCAGTGGGCTTGTAGTGAATGTTAGTCAATAACCTATCCCCAGAGATGGAGAAGGAGAAGTCGAGGAAAGGAAGGAAAGAGTCGGAGATAGACCATGTGAAGGTGAGTGAAGGGTGGAAATTGGAAGCATAGTGAATGAAATGTTCTAGTTCAGGGCGAGAGCAGGAGACGGCACCGATACAGTCATCAATGTAATGGAAAAAGACGTGAGGGAGGGGACCAGAGTAGGACTGGAACAAAGAGTGTTCCACATATCCCATGAAAAGGCAGGCGTAGCTAGGACCCATGCGGGTCCCCATAGCAACACCTTTAATTTGGAGGAAATGTGTGGAGTCAAAGGAGAATTTGTTCAATGTGAGAACAAGTTCAGCCAGGCGGAGGAGGGTGGTGTTGGATGGGGACTGGCTGGGCGTCTGTGTTTATTATTCATTCACGGGACGTGGGCGTCGCTGGCATGGCCAGACTTTATTGCCCATCCCTAATTGCCCTTAACTGGGTGGCTTGCTAGACCATTTCAGAGGGCAGTTCATTCACTGAGATAATAACTGAAGCCTTACATTCTTGTTAAGAAAGACTTGAGAAATTGGGAATCTTTTCACAACATCGCCCCAAAAATTAAATTAATAATAGATCTGATAGAGATACTCACCATCCGAGCGACTTTGATCGGGTAAATCGTTCAGATATATTTCTGCTGGTTGGGGAGCTAGAATTGTAAAGCAGAAATGTAAAATCATCAGCAAAAGATGGCAAGAACATGTTCGGGGATTATTTTTGTACAGAGTGTTGTAAGGAGTACTTGAAGAATAACATGGGTGGAAGAAGAATCAGTAACATCATGATACAGGGGCGGAGAGAAGATAAAATTTTGCCGTTATATAGCACCTAGCATGGAGCCGCAAAGTGCTTAGTGGACAATGAATTAATTTGAAATGGAGTCACTGTGACATGCAGGAAATGCGGCAGCCAATTGGTAAAGAGATTGGTCCCACAAGCAGCAATGAAATCAATGGCCAAATACTGAGTGCAGGAGCGAGTTTTTGTTTTGGAGATAGTAATACCATGTCTGAGTCAGAAGGTGAAGGGTTCGAGCACGGCTCCTAAACAGATTCCGATCAGTAGTGACTGAAATATAGTCTGTACATTAAAGCTTTGCAGAAAGTCCTCAAATTGAGATATCCAGTTTACGATGAGAAAAGGTATATCCGTGTTGTAAAGGGAAGCAGAAAAATGTAAACCGCTTATCCCTAAGGGCGACTGACAGTCAGATGAAAAGTGAGGGCCAGACATGGAGAGATGATTTGTTTTGGGCCTATTCAGAAACATTCTCTTATTACCACAACCTTGCCTTTTGGCGGCGTTGTGGCTTTGTTAAGGCAACTTTTGACGATCTTTCCTCTGTTAGGAGAATCCAGAACAAGGGGGCATGACCTTAAAATTAGAGCAAGGCCGTTCAGGAGTGATGTCAGAAAACAACACGGAGATACCTGATCTTATTGTAACCTGTGTATCTCAATTTGAGGACTTTCTCCAAAGCTCTAATGTGCGGACTACATTTCGGTCTCCACACGTCGGGATCTATTGTAGAGTGGGAGTCGAACACCTCACTTCTGACTCAGAGATGGTATTACTACCCCTAAAACAAAAACTCGCTCCTGCACTCAGTATTTGGCCATTTATCTCATTGCTGCCTGTGGCAAAGGCTAATGGATACCTGGAACTCTCTCCCAAAAACCTATTGAAGCTGGGGGTCCATCGGAAATGTCAAAAGTCGGGTTGATAGATTTTTTTTTGGGCAAAGCAATTGAGGGTTACGGAACGAAAGCAGGTAAATGGAGTTAAGTAACCGATTAATCATGATCTCATTGATTGGCAAAACAGGATCGAGGGGCTGAATTTCCGTCTCACTTACCTATAGAGGGAGATAGAGAGACAGTTGATAGAGAGAGGGCCGGAGAGAGAGCGGGCAGACAAAGAGAAAACGTGTGACTGTCACAGAGAGAGCAGGGAGATTTAAGGGGAACAAACAAAGGAAAAAAGAGAAACAGATACCTAGGGAGAAACAGGCAGAGGGAGAGCGAAGATAGCGAAGAAGAGAGAGATAAACCAACCGAGAAAGGGAGAAAGAGAAACAGAGAGCTCTTCGCCTTTCCCTCCCCATGGTTCTCTAGAAAGTGCGGACTGTTTCTATCGTAGCATAACTGCGGCTCAAAGTGTTCGGTTAGATCACACAGAGACTCTCTTTCTATAATGGGGTTCGGCTGCATGTTACCATACAGCCAGACACAGATTTCTTCATAACCAGGTTTGGCATTTGGTCTCTGGTTTAGCAGATAGTCAACAAGGAAACATTTTGTTAAATTGATCCAGAAATATTGAGGTTGGGCTGTTGATGCCAATGGAGGATTGGATAACTTGAGGAAATGAGCAGCTGTGTCCTCTTCTCTTCACTGGGCAGATTGACCACTGGGGTTGTACCTGTACAACTGCGGTTCGGATTTTCCTATCTTGTCACATACTGTCACCGTACACAGGTTAACTTCGCAGCACTGACACTGGGATCTTCACTGAGACCACATGCATTCAGTCTGAGATCTTATGGACATTGTACCTAAAAACTTATTCGTATCTTAACATCTGTAGCATGTCTCATTCATAGAGGTAAATTTAGATTTATTCCATACCAGTGAAGCTATGGATCAGTGATAGCACAATCGCTTCTGAACCAGAGGGTTGTGTGCTATAAGCCCGTTAGAAGCTGGTATTCATTGTCCCAACAGATATATGCCAAGGGAGATTAAACTTTAACCCTTTCACCTTACCTCCTCACTGAGGAACCGTCTGGATTTTACCTCCCAGCCTATGTATAGAAGTGAATGATGCCTAATATTGCTCGCTGAACTATCTTATATTTCCCAGTTCCGACTGAGTATTGGTTCACCTCACCGACCCTCAATAGGATCCCCACAGGATACTGAGTGAATGAAGTAACGATTTCTTGTCAAATCTTTAAAGAAGTCATTCAGTAAATCATCCATTGACAATGGTTTATTCACTTCAAAATCAAAATCATCATAACATAAACATTGAGTATACCAATAATTAGTAAATAAAATAGTTGTAGACAGGGTCGCCTAGCAATTTTAATAACACACAATTAATAGGCAGATAATTAACACCCAGAGATGTTGTATAATCAACTCAGTGTATCAGCGTAATTCAGCATTAGCTGGATCGCTGATGATCAAATTCTAGTTGAGATCAGTGTGTGAGATGACTGCAGATTGGTGAGATGAATTTCGGATTGACTATTTGGGTATCTGATGAATTAACAGCATTAGATCGCCAGACTGTGGAATAGATTGGAGAACTTTACCTAGGGCATTAGAGCAAAACGGGCGATAGCGAATCGGCGGCTCATTGGCTCGGCCCGATTCTCTTTCCCATGGACTGTGGCTTTCACCCAATCGGCGGCTCATTGTGCGCTCGGCCCGATTCTCGTTCCCATTGACTGTTACTTTCACCGAATCGGCAGCGCATTGTGGGCTCGGCCCGATTCTCTTTCCCATGGACTGTGCCTGTCACCCAATCGGCCGCCCATTGTGCGCTCGGCCCGATTCTCTTTCCCATTGACTGTGGCTTTCACCGAATCGGCCGCGCATTGTGCGCTCGGCCCGATTCTCTTTCCCATTGACTGTGGCTTTCACCGAATCGGCCGCGCATTGTGCGCTCGGCCCGATTCTCTTTCCCATTGATTGTTGATTTCACCGAATCGGCCGCGCATTGTGCGTTCAGCACAATTCTCTTTCCCATTGACTGTTGCTTTCCCCCAATCGGTGGTTCATTGTGCGCTCGGCCCGATTCTCTTTCCCATTGGCTGTGCCTTTCACCGATGAGATATTAATCCAGGGCCTTCTCTGAATGTTCAGGAATGATACAAAAAGAGATTGGGAGCTGCCCGGTAAAGGACACTTATCCCTCAACTTTTTGCTCGGGTGTGTAACTGGCATCAGAAATCTGCGGCCTCATAGAAACCGTTCAATTTCCATTTCAATGATTCCAAACACCAGTTTTAGAGGGGCAAGTTTTTGCCATCCATTCTCGAGCTGTGAGTGTCCCTGGTAAGGTCACAGTGAGTGCCCACCCCAATTAGCCTGAGAAGGTTCTTCTCGATCCGTTGATGTAGCTGTTTGGTACAACTGAGTGGCTCACTGGGGCACTTCAGAGGGCAGCTAACATAACAGGCAACCACATTGGTGCGGGAATGGAGTCATACACAGGCCAGGTATGTAAACCAGATTTCATTCCCAAAACTGGGCCAGAATAATGTTCACTGATATCAGTTTTTTAAATTCCACTTTCTATTAAACAGAATTCAAATTCGCAAACTGCCATCTTAAATCATGTTGTCTGCACTATTAGTACAGTCTCTGGATTACTAGACCAGTAACCTAACCACAACACTATCTTCCCTGATAGTTGAAATCTACTCCATTAACTGACCATTTAACTCATTGCAATGTGTGGGATTTGAGTGACTGTGCCTCAAAAGTAAGTGAACGGTGTTATAAAATACAAGTATCTTTCTTCCTCCGATTACCTTGTCCTCTCACTGTGTATATATATATTATTTTAGTGAATAGAAGTTAACACAAGCCTGACTTCTGATATTTAAATTAAACCAGAGTCTAGTCGCTCGGCCCCTCGATCTGTCAGTCTGTGGCCCACGTGATATTCAAATCGGGTCAATATAGTTGTGTGTGCTTGTTGTTCCAATCTGTTCATTGCTGATTACAATGTATTATTGGTTCCCACCCGTTGATATTTGACATCTGTTGAATGCAGTGAAACTTCGCTATTTATTATGCTGGAGTGAGGAAAGAAAGAGTAAAACTGCATCTGGAGTGAATGTAAAATAAAACAGACAATAATATAATATACAGGAGGTCAGTCTGTATCTGGAAAATAATTTAATTACTAAAGAGTTACATCACAACATCAACCTATCTTCTCTCCGCTTAAATGCTGCCGATACTACTTTGTATTTAGATCACTGTTGTTTTTAGGCCCAGACTGGTTCAGAATATGGGGCCGTGTCCATTTACTGCAGTGTAGTTTCCAATGTTTCACTGAAATTTCACAAGTTGTTACTCATTGAGCGGGTGATTAAATTTGCCACTTCACCTTTATTTGACATTCTCCAGTACGTGTGTGCAGTTCAGGCTATTTAGAAATTCACCGTTCAGTGTGCAAATAACAGGAATAGCGATGGAAAAGATTCTGCACTAAATACATTGCTTCAGCAAATATTGATTCCTTATTTTGGGGAGGCAGAAAACACTTCAAATAAAAGTCCGATTCCATGGGTGCACTATGCACAGGGATCTCCCCAATAGGATACTCTCCCTGGTTCATCCCGGACAGTGGGCGTTGGTCCCTATCGAGCAGTGGGATCCATTCAAGCTTAACAGACACTATCCCCATCCTGAATCCACACAGGTTTGCTTCCCAGCAGGACTACTGGGCATTGATACCGAGCGGCAACCCTGGGTAATGTTACCCACAAACTCAGGAATACTGAATCCAATTGTCAGTTTCCCACTGCAGCCCAGACTGAGCCCCACCCTGGGCCCTTCCTGTCTGTGCATTTCCCCAGTGCACCATTGGGGAACATTCAGCCCCGGATATCCTTCAGAAGCAGCGCTGTGGGGCCAGGCGGCTGAGTCTCGTGACCCTGTGGCTGGGCCTCTGACCTCACAATCGGAGATGACACGGGCACAGCTCAAATGGAAACCCTTAAAGGGGCCGATAGGATTTAAACCCGGAGCGCGGCCGCTTAAAGGGGAGGGGCAGAAAATCGGCCCAAACTATTTATATAATGAGACCAGCAATGTTTATAAATTGAAATAATCAAACTCCACTCTCAGTCTGAGTCTTGTATCCTGCAGCGACTTCAGCTGTTTCTCTCCGGTTAAACTGACCTGATTCCCCAACAGCCTGAAAAAGATTAAAGATTAAACAGGAAATAAACAGATTGAATAACAGAGTAAATAACAGGGTGGAAGTGGCATCCCCACATCGAAGCTTTGACCACACTCGATCAGCTCCGAAAAACGGGCCACATATTCCGCATGCCCGATACGAGATTCCCAAAACAAGCGCTCTACTCGGAGCTCCGACACGGCAAGAGTGCCCCAGGTGGGTAGAGGAAACGCTTCAAGGACACACTCAAAGCATCCTTGAAAAAGTGCAACATCCCCACCGACACCAGGGAATCCCTGGCCCAAGACCGCGCAAAGTGGAGGAGAAGCATCCAAGAAAGTGCTGAACCCCTCGAGTCTCTTCGCCGGGAGCAAGCGGATGCAAAGCGCAAACAGCGGAAGGAGACCACGTTAACCCAAACACCCCACCCGCCCGCCCCTTCAACCACCGTCTGCCCCACCTGTGACAGAGACTGTAGGTCCGGCATTGGACTCATCAGTCACCTGAGAACTCATTTTTAGTGTGGAAGCAAGTCAGCCTCGTTTCCGAGGGACTGCCTAAGAAGAAGAAATAACAGAGAGACTGGGCTTAATATTTCAATAGTAATTACAGACAAATATTACCCATAAAAGTGATTAGCTCCCACTGATATTTTATCTATTACTTTAAACATTACACAAACACTCACCCAATCCGCTCCAGACTCCTGCAGGTCAGTATGAGGCGGCGGAGAGCGGGAACAGATCGGTCTGTGAATGAGTTTGATCCCAGGTTCAAAACCGTCAGTGACCGGATTGTACTGAGAGCAGAGACGAGATCCTCAGCACAAGAATCTGTGAGACCGACACTATCCAGCCTGGGATCAGAGAGAGAGAGAGAAATAACAGGAATCAGGTTAAATCCCCAGTGGTTTTTAATAACACTATTACTGATATTACTGATAATGTGCAGCTTTTATCAATAACACACTACTGATATTAATAATGTAGTGTTTATTAATAACAGTAACTGATAATATTATAGTGTTTATTAATAAAACTGTTAATAACAATAATGTATAATGTTTATTAATAACACTATTACGGCTACTAATAATAATGTACAGTTTCAGACATCCAGTTATTATAAACACAATCTCACACAGTCTGGTACTTACCACAGTTTCTTTATTTTACAGTCCGGGTTCCTCAGAGCCGCAGATAACAGTTTCACTCCTGAATCTCCCAGTTTATTGTAACTCAGGTCCAGAACCGTCAGTGATCGGTTTGTAATGAGAGCGGAGGCGAGATCCTCGGCACAAGATGCTGTGAGACCGTTATTCCATAGTCTAGGATCAGAGAGAGAAATAACAGGAATCAGGGTAAATCCCAATGTTTTAATAACACCATTACCAATAATGATGTAACATTTTTATTAATAACACTGATACGAATAATAATGTACAGTGTCATACATCCAGTTATTATAAACACAATCTCTCACAGTCTGGTACTTACTCCAGTTCCTGTATTTTACAGTCCGGGTTCCTCAGAGCTGCAGACAGTAGTTTCACTCCTGAATCTCCCAGTTTATTATAACCTATGTTCAGAACAGTCAGTGACCGGTTTGTACTGAGAGCGGAGGCGAGATCCCTGGCACAAGAATCTGTGAGACCGACATCAGCCAACCTGAGATCAGAGAGAGAGAAATAACAGGAATCAGGTTATCATTAATAACACTATAACAGATACTAATAATAATGTGCAGTCATACATACAGTTATTATAAACACAATCGCACACAGTCTGCTACTTACCACAGTTCCTGTATTATACAGTTCGGGTTCCTCAGAGCCGCAGACAGTAGTTTCACTCCTGAATCTCCCAATTTATTTCTCCTCAGTCTAAACAAAAACAGAGAGTGAGAAACAACCTGAATCATACCATCGATCTGAAAAAATTTCTCACTCATGGATATTACAGGAAACACTGAAAATAATTCAGCAAATTAATAAACTGGTTTTCCTGTCACTGACAATGACACTGACAATCCTGTCGCTGTCCAACTCCCCATATATTCGGGGACTTTCAGTAAATTTATTAAATAAAGTGCTGTCGATAAAATGCCTTTAAATGTCCCTCAGTCCGGTCTCATTCCCTGATGATCAAAATTAGACTCATGGAGCTTAGTGACCGGTCACGTCATGTTTGTGGAAATTTGTCTCAATTCTGCTGCTAAAGTAAATCACGGATTTTATGGGAATGGGACGTTTTAACCGGAATTAAATGATAAAGCGGTGATTCCCTGTACTTTATACTCTGTGCATTATATTAATCTGTATAATTCCTCGGTGTGAGTTATATTGTTAAACGGCTCTAACTGCTGCTGTAAAATCCGCCCCCAGGATTTTATGTAACAAAGAGATATTATTCTGTCCTGTTAGAAGTTTTAAATATCTCTGTACTCCGAGTTGATAGGGGAGTGGAGTCTTTAACTTTATTCCCCATTAAACTGGCTCTACATTTGTTTCAGGTGTAACTGGCCCGACAGATTTTGGGGAATTTTCGTAAGTTCCGTCCCCGAGCGGGGCCTCACACACAGGGGGCAGATTATGGGGAATTCCTGGGTTCACTGCCCCCGGTTTACCCAGGAGCCGCCCGCTGTGTGCGAGGCCCCTCCGCTGGCCGGTGTGTGTCTGTACTCCGGGGCTCATACCCCACAACACATTAGATTGCAACCTTTTTACCGGCATATTGTTGCTCGCAAATGCCACTGAAATTTCGGCCCGGATTCCGAGCGAGGGGCCTGAATTAATGACCCTCTGACTCAGAGGCGAGAGTGCTGCCAGCTGGGGATGGGATGGTGGATTTATTGGAGAGTGTGATGGGCTGTGTCATTGATGTGTTAAGATAAAGTACCGACGCCCTGCGGGGAATGGTCAGCTCGCCCAATGGCGGTTCACTGCCCGAGAGCTGCGCTCTGCTTTGTGCTACTGACTGTTCAGTTTTTCTGCTTCCTTCTCCTACACACGTTGACAGTCCGGTGACTGTCATTCGCCCCTGCATCTCGAGAAGAGGGTGCGATGCTCAGACACATGGACTGCTGCAGTTAATGTCGGTCTATGTGGGCAACAGCGAGAAGGAGCCTCACCAATGGGCGCATCTTAATCAGTGAGGAAACAGCAATAAATATAATGTATTGCAATTAAATTATCAGACATTCAATGGCCTGTATTTGCTGATTCGATAAAGACTGTAAAATCCCGACTTTCTCACAAGGATCAGTTCTAGATTCTCCAGTCCTTAGGGAATTACTAACCGATTCTCTTATTATTGGTCATATTTGTGTTGAATCTGCTGCTCTCTGGTTTAACTGAACTGTTTGCTTCCCTTCATTACGGAGCAACAACATAATCCGTGACTGCTCTACAATTCGCCCAACAGTTAGAGACAAATAAACAGTTACCTCAACACCCGGCATTTGTGCAGTACGGGTCCCAGCCGCTGGATTCCTTCACACTGAATGTGGGAGTTCACTAGATTGAGTTCATTTATTGTATCACAGAGTCCAATGACATGAGACAGGACCACACAGTCAATCGGGGTCAATCTCAATCCCCCAAATTCAAGTGTTTCCACAGATCCCACTGTGGCCCGAGCCAGTGCTTTATTTTGAGACTCAAACAGGTAGTGGAATGTGTTCAGGAGGTCCCTTTTACCAGTTTCACTCCCCTTTTTTCCCATCTGTCCTTCAACCTCCTCTTTCACCCAGTCAATCACTCGGCATGTTGTTTGATGAAGAAATGGACCCAGAATCTCCTCCAGGGGCCGAGCTGCCTGTGCGGAGGAGAGACCTGCAACAAAACGGAGAAATATCTCAAATCGCCCATCTTCCTTGCTGTGGGCTTCTCTGAGGAGTTTCAGGATGTCCCCGGGATCTGCAGTCAGGAATTGTGAGAGTGCGGCTACAAACTCTTGGATGGTGAGGTGCGGGAATGTGTACACCACGCTCTGGGCAGAATAATCTCTCTCCAAAAGTTCCATCATAAACCCAGAGAGGAACTGGGAAGGTTGCAGATTGCAACTGATCAAATCTCCATTTCTAAACACAATCTTCTTCTCGGAGACTCCTGTGAAAGCCATTTCACCAATTTTCAGTAACTCATCTCGGGGCATTTCAATCTCTCGGCCATGGTTTTTCAGAATGTTGTAAATATAGTAGGAATATAGTTGGGTGATGGTCTTGGGAACTCGCTGCTGTTTCCTGTCTCTTTGTGTAAAGAAGGGATCCAGTGCCAGACCGAGGATAAAGCAGTAGGAAGGGTTGTAGCACATGGTGTACAGGATCTCGTTCTCCTCCACGTGTTTGAAAACAGCTGCTGCCACCGTCTGATCTTCAAAAAACTTGTTGAAATATTCCTTCCGTTCTTCACCAACAAATCCCAAAATTTCAGCCCAGATACTGATCTCAGCCTTTTCCAATAAATGTAATGCAGTGGGGCGGCTGGTCACTAGCACTGAACACCCTGGGAGCAGCTTGTGCTGTATTAAACTGTACACAATGTCAGACACTTCACACCAGCATTCGGGATCTGTGCACATGGACTGAGGTTCTGTATTTCTCCGATTGTCAGCAAAATCGATCCTATCCTTGAATTCATCCAAACCATCGAATATAAACAGCAATCCCTCTGGGTTCTTCCAGAGCTCCCTAAGAATATTTCCAAAGTAAGGATACTGATCCAGTATTAGATTCCTCAGGTTTATTCTACAGTTAATAGCGTTCAAATCCCGAAATTTAAAACTGAAAACAAATTGAAAGTGTGGGTATATTTTCCCAGTGGCCCAGTCATGAACAATCTTCTGTACCATTGTTGTTTTTCCAATCGCCGGGACTCCGCTCACTGCTGCTGACCTCCCCCACTCTTCACTCACTGCTGCTGAACTCCCAGAATTGGATCGCCGGAAGAAACCCTTCATTTTCAGGAACAAACTTCCTCTCCGGGAAAAACTGCTCTGGAACAATTGATCAGTTCGGACTTTTTCCAGTTCTCTCCGGAGATGTTCCACTCTCCACTCTTCATGGTCTCGGCCTCTTGCCAGCAGTTCATGTTCTACAAGTGTCCGATCTCGAACAGTAGAAATGACCGTTAGCTCAGCGAATCGATCAACCAGCTGGAAAACCTTAACCTTCTCCTTTATTAGGATAGTGTTCACTCTCAATGTTTCAGTTTGTACCCGGAGTGTTTCCTTGTGTTTCTGTTGTACATCTTCAATTGGAACAGATGGAAAATGGTTCTCAGTATTAGTTGTATTGACATAAAAACAACTTCTCAATACCATTTCACCATTCAGTAAAATGATGCAAGATTTAATTGGCAGTTTCGATAGAGATGCATATAGAAATTAAACCTCAGTTAGTGGCTGAGAACTGTTTCAAATACTCACTTGATTCTAATATTTACTGGGAAATATGGAATAGAATATCAGTGGGATAAGAACAGACTGTGAATGGTCAAGTGTCCCACTGTTATTGTATCATAACTTGGGCAGGATATCTGGGGTATTGTGTGAATTGTGATTTGGACAGATTGTGAATGGTCAAGTGTCCCACTGTTACTGTATCAGACCTTGGGCAGGTTATCTGGGGCATTGTGTGAATTGTGAGTGGGACAGACTGTGAATGGTCAAGTGTCCCACTGTTACTGTATCAGACCTAGGGCAGGTTATGTGGGGCATTGTGTGAATTGTGAGTGGGACAGACTGTGAATGGTCAAGTGTCCCACTGTTACTGGATCAGACCTAGGGCAGTTTATCTGGGGCATTGTGTGAATTGTGAGTGGGACAGTCTGCGATTGGATGGACGTTCCACTCGGCGTTCTATTTAACCATTGGCTGAGTTTCCGACCCCATATCCACTCCATCACGAAGTCTGCCTACTTCCACCTCTGCCATATCGTCAGTCTCCACCCTTGCCTCAGCTCATCTGCTGCTGCAACCCTCATCCGTGCTCTTCATTACATCCGGACTCGACTATTCCAATGGCCTCCTGGTTGGCCTCCCACCTTACACCCTCCATAAACAAGCTCATTTAAAACTCTGCTGCCCATGTCAGAATTTGCATCAATCCTGTTTACCCATTACCCATGTGCTACATTGGCTGCCGGTCAGGCAACGTCTCGATTTAAAAATTGTCATTCTTATTTTCGAATCCCTCCATGTCCTAGCCACCCCCCCCCCCCCGCCCCGTTATCTCTGCAACCTCCTCCAGCCACACAATCCTCCGAGTTAACTGTGCTCCTTCAATTCATGCCCCTTTCGCATATCGGATTTACTTCGCTCCATCATTGGCGGCCGTGCCTTCAGCTGCCAGGACGCTGAGCTCAGGAATTCCCATCCTAAACCTTTCCTTCCCTTAACAGAAGGTTCACTGCAAATGTCTCAGTGTTTGGACGGGTTAACTCGGGTATTGTGTGCACTGAGAGATGGACAGTCTGTGAATAGACAGGAGGTAAATTGTTATTGTTTCAGGACTTGCGCAGGTTATCCAATGTATTGTGTACACTGAGAATGATGATTTAAGGTATTCAGAGTTTAGGCTGTGAAAAGATTTGATGAGTTTTGTTTGGTCACGAGACTTCGGTATTGAAATGTTTTAATGGAATTCACAAAATTAATGGAGGAAACAGGCTCACAATAAGCAAAATAATTAATAATGGAGTGCATTGAAAGTCAGTAGTAAGAAGGTAAATCAGGGTACTTTTGTCACCCAAGTTAATAGATCGGCTGGACCAGTTGCCAGTGAAGGACAGTAAGGGACCTCGTTAGACGGGGTAGGGACAATTGAAAGCATTTGTGTAGATACACGGAGAGGAGGGGTAGGTGGGTCATCTCTAAAACAGGGACAGGCTTATTTTGGGTCAAATACCCAGTTTCTGTACCTAATCATTCTCCTGTTATAATGAGCCGGATTTTCCGATCCCACGGGCGCGTACGAGGTGTGTACGCACCCGTAGGCCTCGCAAGTGCCGGTTTCAGGCAATAGAAGTTCATGGGTTGAAAACAGGCACTTCCCATCTGTCATAATCCGCCTGCCCGGGAGAAGTGCCTCTGCGGATGGAGAGTTACATAGAAACTAGGAGCAGGAGTAGGCCATTCGGCCCGTCGAGCCTGCTCCACCATTCAATACGATCATGGCTGATCATCCAAATCCAGTACCCTGTCCCTGCTTTCTCACACAGAATCCCCATCGAGCCTGCACCGACACATATCCCATCCTATCCCCGTAACCCCACATATTTAATCCCCCCCTAACACTAAGGGTCAATTTATCATAGCCAAATCAACCTAACCCGCACATTTTTGGACTGTGGGAGGAAACCGGAGCACCCGGAGAAAACCCACGCAGACACGGGGAGAATGTGCAAACTCCACACAGACAGTCACCCGAGGCCAGCTTCGAACCCGGGTCCCCTAGCGCTGTGAGGCACCAGTGCTAACCACTATGCCACCGAGTTGCGCTTTTTGAATAACTTCCGCCCGCTGAAAGGCCATAGAATTCTTATGCCTGGTAAAAGCAGTGATGAAAAATAGAAAAATTAAATTTGATAACTCATGTATAAATTAAAAGTACTCTTCAAAAAAAGGTAAGTTTATTTTTAGCCCCGTAAAAATATTTAAATTTTTTGTTCAAAAATTTAATTTTTAATTTTTTTTAACTAAATGGAATTTTAGTTAATTTTAATTTAGTGATTTTTTTTAAATGTATTTAATGTTTTAATGTGTTGTTAAATGTGATCTCCATTCATACTTTTGACAGTTCTGTGCGTACAGACCTGTCAAAAATATGAAGGAGGTTTCCCGTCTTTGATTGGTTCGCCTAGCCCACGTGATCCCAGGGGCACACGTGATCCCAGGGGCGCTTGCGATCCGCATGCGTATCCGGAGATGCCCAGGATCGCAAGCCTCTGGACCTATGGAACATTTAGGGAGGTTTGTACATTTTTCCGATCGGAGGCATCCGCACGAAGGAAGGCTCGCAATGGAAATTGAGGGCCATTGCTTTTCAGAAATTGCGAACAATTTTTTCAGCAGTTTCACACATAGGTTGATTGAAAGTGTTTTATAACAATCCGCTGTCATGTCACCGATTAGGTACAGAAATAGAACTATAGCCCACTTCACTCAATTTAATGTTAGAGCAGAAAACATTTACAGTTCATTTGAAATGTTCTACCATTAATTATACGCCGTTGTTTAATTTTGGTCTTAGTTTCCTATACTTCAGGTTTGGGAACTAACATATGTTTCCATTAGTCATTACATTGTGTCTAAAAAGACTCGTGAATTGAAGGACTATTCTTTGAGTAGAATAATGTTCGCTCTTTCACTGCATTTGGGAAGCTAGACAATGACCTCCTAGTCAGCCTGAACATTATGGCCCGGATTTTGCTGTAATAATAATGGCGAGACTTTCATCGCTCGCCGTTATTACTGGGCAAAATTTACAGCAACTTCTTGTGACTGCACATGCGCAGTTATAGGTGGAAATCCAGAAGTTGCTGTCAGAGATACCCTGCTCTTCCACAAGAGGCGCTGTGACAGTCCTCGCCGATAGGGTCGGCATTGAAATCACTGCAATGGCGTAAACTTGGGGTACTTACCCAGTAGTTCCACACTAAAGACAGCTGAAAGATTTAGGGCGAGTGCATTCAGGGGTAAGTGAGTTTTTAAACGGAGTAATATGTGATAATTACTGCTGAACAATCTTTCTGGCACAGAAAAAATAATTATAAATGTGTGGAGTCTCATACCCACAGAAGAAAATTAATGTTGCTGATTTAAAATATATATATATGTTTGGATATTTATTTTTCTGTTTGTCTCCTTTATTTCTCTTCCTTAATCCCATGTATATTTCTCAACCTTTATTTCATTTTCTCTACATGATATAAATGAAATTAATATTTTCTGTTTTATAAATCCTGGTTTGGAATCTGAATTTCTCAGTGAGGATACTTCCATGTGATTGGTTGAAGAGCCTCGCTGTTTCTTCGTCTTCTCACTGTCCACAGATCCCCTGTAGAGGGCTGGAAAAGACAACTGATGGCAGCATGTCTGTGCTGTAAAGATGGTCAAATCTTTGTGGGTAGCTGTCCACGTGCCTTTGACGCTGTTTTGTAATCCTGCCATGTGTGTGCGGGATTTTGCAGTGTATCGGGATGCTGCCAGGTCTGTATGGGGTTTCACGGTGTATCGGGAGCCTGCAAAGTGTGTATAGGGTTTTCACAGTGTATCAGGATACTGCCAGGTGTGTATGGGGTTTCAGAGTGTATCAGGATACTGCCAGGTGTGTATGGGGTTTCACAGTGTATCAGCATCCTGCCAGGTGTGTATGGGGTTTCACAATGTATCGGAATGCTGCCAGGTGTGTATGGGGTCTGACCGGGTATCAGAAACGTGCTAGGTGTCTATGGGGTTTCGCAGTGTATCATAAACCTGCCAGGTGTGTATGGGGATTCACAGTGTATCAGGATCCTGCCAATAGTGTATGGGGTTTCACAGTGTATAAAGATCAGGCCAGGTTTCCTGGAGTGTATACGGGATGGTTTCCTGGACCAATATGTCGAGTAACCAACTAGAGATCAGGCCATCTTAGACTGGGTATTATGTAATGAGAAAGGATTAATTAGCAATCTTGTTGTGCGAGGCCTCTTGGGTCAGAGCGATCATAATATGATCAAATTCTTCATTAAGATGGAGAGTGAAGTAGTTCACTCAGAGACTAGGGTCCTGAATTTAAATAAAGGAAACTACGATGGTATGAGGCGCGAGTTCGGTAGGATTGATTGGGGAATGTCACTCAAAGGGTTGATGGTGGAGAGGCAATGGCAAGCATTCAAAGATTACATGAATGAACTACAGAATTTGTTCATCCCAGTTTGGCATAAAAATAAAACAAAAAAGTTGAATCAACCGTGGCTAACAAAGGAAATTAGGGATAGCATAAGATCCAAGGAAAGGACATATAAATTGGCTAGAAAAAGCAGAAAATCTGAGGATTGGGAGCAGTATAGGATTCAGCAAAGAAGGACAAAGGGATTAATTAAGAGGGGGAAAATAGAGTATGAGAGTAAGGTTGCGAGGAACATAAAAACTGACTGCAAAAGCTTTTATAGATATGTGAAGAGGAAAAGATTGGTGAAGTCAAGCGTAGGTCCCTTGCAGTCAGAATCAGGGGAATTTATAATGGGGAACAAAAAAATGGCAGACCAATTAAATACATACTTTGGTTCTGTCTGCACAAAGGAGGACACAAATAACCTCCCAGAGATGTCGGGGAACATAGGGTCTAATGAGAAGGAGGAACTGAAAGAAATCAGTATTCGTAGGGAAATAGTGTTAGGGAAATTGACGGGATTGAAGGCCGATAAATCCCCAGAGCCTGATAATCAACATCCTAGGGTACTTAAGGAAGTGGCCCTAGAAATAATAGATGCATTGCTGGTCATCTTCCTTAATACTATAGACTCTAGAACAGTACCCATGGATTGGAGGGTAGCTAATGTTACCCCACTATTCAAAAAAGGTGGTAGAGAGAAAACGGGGAAATATAGACCAGTAAGCCTGACATCGGTCGTGGGGAAAATGCTAGAGTCCATTATAAAAGATGTAATAGCAGAGCACTTGGAAAACAGTGACAGGATCGAATAAAGTCAACATGGATTTACAAAAGGCAAATCGAGCTTGACTAATCTACTGGAATTTTTTGAGGATATAACTGGTAAAATGGATAAGGGAGAACCAGTGGATGTGGTGTATTTGGACTTTTAGAAGGCTTTCGATAAGGTCCCGCATAAGAGATTAGCGTGTAAAGTTAAGGCACATGGGATTGGGGGCAAGGTATTGACTTGGATAGAGAACTGTTTGGCAGAAAGAAAGCAAAGAGTTGGAATAAACAGGTCTTTTTCCGAGTGACAGGTGGTGACTAGTGGGGTACCGCAGGGATCGGTCCTAGGACCCCAGCGATTCACAATATATATTAATGATCTGGACGATGGAATTGGATGTAATATCTCCAAGTTTGCAGACGACACAAAACTGGGTGGGAGTGTGTGCCGTGAGGAGGATGCCGAGAATCTCCAGTATGATTTGGACAGGTTGGGTGATTGGGCAGAAGCATGGCAGATGCAATATAATGTCGATAAATGCGAGGTTATCCACCTTGGTGTCAAAAACAGGAAGGCAGATTATTATTTGAATGGCAATAGATTGGGAGAAGGGGAAGTGCAACGAGACCTGGGTGTCCTTGTGCACCAATCGCTGAAGGTAAGCATGCAGGTGCAACAGGCGGTTAAGAAGGCAAATGGTATGTTGGCCTTCGTAGCGAAAGTTTTCGAGTACAGGAACATGGATGTCTTGCTGCAGTTGTACAGGGCCTCGGTGAGACCACATCTTGAGTCTTGTGTGCAGTTTTGGACGCCTTATCTGAGGAAGGATGTCCTTGCCATGGAGAGAGTACAGCGAAGATTCACCAGGCTGATACCCGGGATGGCAGGAATGACGTATGAGGAGAGATTGGGTCGATTGGGCTTATACTCACTGGAGTTTAGAAGAATGAGAGGAGATCTCATTGAAACTTATAAAATTCTAACAGGACTAGACAGACTAGATGCAGGAAGGATGTTCCCGATGGCCGTGGAGTCCAGAACCAGAGGATACAGACTAAGGATAAGGGGTAAGCATTTAGGACAGAGATGAGGAGGAATTTCTTCACCCAGAGAATGGTGAACCTGTGGAATTCTCTACCACAGAAGGCAGTAGAGGCCAATTCATTAAATATATTCAAGAAGGAGTTAGATATATTTCTTAAAACTAAAGGGATCAAGGGATATGGAGAGAAGGCAGGGACAGGGTACTGAATTTGGATGATCAGCCATGATCTCATTGAATGGTGGAGCAGGTTCGAGGGGCTGAATGGCCTACTCCTGCTCCTATCTTCTATGTTTCTCTGTTTGTATGGGGTTTCACAGTGTATCAGGATGCTGCCAGGTGTGTATGGGGTTTCATAGTGTATCAGGATCCTTCCAGGTGTTTATGGGGTTTCATAGTGTATCAGGATCCTGCCAGGTGTGTTTCGGGTGTCACAGTGTATCAGGACCCTGACAGTTGTGTATGGGGTTTCACAGTGTATCAGGATTCTACCAGGTATATATGGGGTTTCACCGTTTATCAGTATCCTGACAGACGTGTAGGGATTTCACAGTGAATCAGGATCCTTCCAGGGGTGTATGGGGTTTCACACTGTATCAGGATCCTGCCAAGTGAGTATGGGGTTTAACAATGTATCGGGATGCTGCCAGTTGTTTATAGTGTCTCAGAGGGTATCAGAAACCTGCCAGGTGTCTATGGGGTTTCACAGTATATCAGGATCCTGCCAGGTGTGTATGTGGATTCAGAGTGTATCAGGATTCTGCCAGGTGTGTATGGGGTTGCACAGTTTACCAAGATCCTGCCAGGTTTGTTTGTGATTTCACAGTGTATCAGGTTTGTACCAGGTGTGTATGGGGTTTCACAGTTTATCAGCATTCTACCAGGTGTGTATGAGGTTTCACAGTGTTTCAGGATCCTGCCAGGTGTGTTTCGGGGTTCACAGTTTATCAGAAACCTGCCAGGTTTGTATGGGTTTTGACAGTCTACAGGTTCCTGCAAGTGTGCATATTGTTTCAAAGTGTATCAGGATCCTGCCAGATAAGTATGGGGTTTCACAGTCTACTGGATTCTGCCAGGTGTGTATGGAGTTTCACAGTATATCAGCATCCTGCCAGGTGTTTATGGTGTTTCACAGTGTATCAGGATCCTGCCAGTTGTGTCTGGTCTTCCACAGTGTATCGGGATGCTGCCAGGTGTGTATAGGGTTTCACAGTGTATCAGGATCCTGCCAGGTTTGTATGGGGTTTCACAGTGTATCAGGATACTGCCAGGTGTGTATGGGTTTTCACAGCGTATCAGGATTCTACCAGGTATATATGGGGTTTCACCGTTTATCAGTATCCTGACAGACGTGTAGGGATTTCACAGTGAATCAGGATCCTTCCAGGGGTGTATGGGGTTTCACACTGTATCAGGATCCTGCCAAGTGAGTATGGGGTTTAACAATGTATCGGGATGCTGCCAGTTGTTTATAGTGTCTCAGAGGGTATCAGAAACCTGCCAGGTGTCTATGGGGTTTCACAGTATATCAGGATCCTGCCAGGTGTGTATGTGGATTCAGAGTGTATCAGGATTCTGCCAGGTGTGTATGGGGTTGCACAGTTTACCAAGATCCTGCCAGGTTTGTTTGTGATTTCACAGTGTATCAGGTTTGTACCAGGTGTGTATGGGGTTTCACAGTTTATCAGCATTCTACCAGGTGTGTATGAGGTTTCACAGTGTTTCAGGATCCTGCCAGGTGTGTTTCGGGGTTCACAGTTTATCAGAAACCTGCCAGGTTTGTATGGGTTTTGACAGTCTACAGGTTCCTGCAAGTGTGCATATTGTTTCAAAGTGTATCAGGATCCTGCCAGATAAGTATGGGGTTTCACAGTCTACTGGATTCTGCCAGGTGTGTATGGAGTTTCACAGTATATCAGCATCCTGCCAGGTGTTTATGGTGTTTCACAGTGTATCAGGATCCTGCCAGTTGTGTCTGGTCTTCCACAGTGTATCGGGATGCTGCCAGGTGTGTATAGGGTTTCACAGTGTATCAGGATCCTGCCAGGTTTGTATGGGGTTTCACAGTGTATCAGGATACTGCCAGGTGTGTATGGGGTTTCACAGTGTATCGGAATGCTGCCAGGTGTGTATGGGGTTTCACAGTGTATCAGGAACCTGCCAGATGTTTATGGGGATTCGCAGTGTATCAGGATCCTGCCAGGTGTGTATGGGGTTTCATAGCGTATCAGGACCCTAACAGTTGTGTATGGGGTTTCACAGTGTATCAGGATTCTACCAGGTATATATGGAGTTTCACAGTTTATCAGTATCCTGACAGGCGTGTAGGGATTTCACAGTGTATCAGGATCCTGCCAGGGGTGTATGGGATTTCACAGTGTATCAGGATGCTGCTTAGTATGATTGGGGTTTCACAGTGTATCAGGATCCTGCCAAGTGAGTATGTGGTTTAACAATGTATTGGGATGCTGCCATTTGTGTATGGTGTCTCACAGGGCATCAGAAACCTGCCAGGTGTCTATGGGGTTTCACAGTGTATCAGGAGCTTGCCAGTTGTGTATGTAGATTCACAGTGTATCAAGATCCTGCCAGGTGTGTATGGGGTTTCACAGTGTAACAGCATTCTACCAGGTGTGTATCGGGTTTCACAGTGTATCAGGACCCTGACAGTTGTGTATGGGGTTTCACAGTGTATCAGGATTCTACCAGGTATATACAGGGTTTCACAGTGTATCAGAATCCTGACAGGCGTGTAGTTGTTTCACAGTGTATCAGGATCCTTCCAGGGGTGTATGGGGTTTCACAGTGTATCAGGAGCCTGCCAGGGGTGTGTGGGGTTTCAAAGTGTATCAAGATGCTGCTTCGTGTGATTGGTGTTTCACAGTGTTTCAGGAACGTGCCAGGTGTGTATGGGGTTCCACAGTGTATCAGTATCCTAAAAAGATTGTATGGGGTTTCACAGTATATCGGGATCATGACAGGTGTGTATGGGGTTTCACAGTGGATCACTATCCTGCCAGAGGTGTATGGGGTTTGACATTGTATCAGGATCCTGCCAGGCGTGTATGGGGTTTCACAGACTACAGCATCCTGCAAGGTGTGTATGGGGTTTCACAGTGTTTCAGGATCCTGCAAGGTGTGTATGTGGTTTCACAGTTTAGCAGGATCCTTCCAGGTGTGTATGAAGTTTCACAGTGCGTCACGTTCCTGACAGGTGTGTATGGCGCTCCACAGTATGCTAGGATCCTGCCAGGTGTTTATGGCGTTTCACTGTGTATCAGGATTCTAACACATGTGTAAGGGTTTTCACAGTGTATTAGGATCCTTCCAGCTTTTGCTTGGGTTTCACATTGTATCAGGATCCTGCCAAGTTCGTATGGGATTTCACAGTGTATACTGATCCTGCCAGATGTGTATGGGGTGTCACAGTGTATCAGCAACCTGCCAGGTATGTATGGGGTATCGCAGATTATCAGGATACTGCCAGGTTTGTATGGGGTTTCACAGTGTATCTGGATCCTGTCAGGTGTGAATGGGGTTTCACAGTTTATCAGGGTCCTGCCAGGTATGTAAGGGGTTTCACAGTGTATCAGGATCCTGCCAAGTGAGTATGTGGTTTAACAATGTATCGGGATGCTGCCATTTGTGTATGGTGTCTCACAGGGCATCAGAAACCTGCCAGGTGTCTATGGGGTTTTACAGTGTATCAGGATCTTGCCAGTTGTGTATGTAGATTCACAGTGTATCAAGATCCTGCCAGGTGTGTATGGGGTTTCACAGTGTATCAGCATTCTACCAGGTGTGTTTCGGGTTTCACAGTGTATCAGGACCCTGACAGTTGTGTATGGGGTTTCACAGTGTATCAGGATTCTACCAGGTATATACAGGGTTTCACAGTGTATCAGGATCCTTCTAGGGGTGTATGGGGTTTCACAGTGTATCAGGATTCTACCAGGTGTGTATGGGGTTTCACAGTGTATCAGGATCCTGTCAGGTGTGAATGGGGTTTCACAGTTTATCAGGGTCCTGCCAGGTGTGTATGGGGTTTCGCAGACTATCAGGATGCTGCCAGGTATGTAAGGGGTTTCACAGTGTATCAGGATTATACCAGGTGTGTATGGGGCTTCACAGTGTATCGTTATCATGCCAGGTGTGTATGGGGTGTCACAGTGTATCAGGATCCTGCCAGGTGTTTATGGGGTTTCACAGTGTATCAGGAACCTGCCAGGTTCGTATGGGTTTTCACAGTCTACAGGTTCCTGCCAAGTGTGTATATTGTTTCATGGTGTATCAGGATCCTGCCTGGTATGTATGGGGTTTCACAGTCTACTGGATTCTGCCAGATGTGTATGGGGTTTCACAATGTATCAGAATCCTGCCAGATGTACATGGAATTTCACAGTGTATCAGGATCCTGCCAGGTTTGTGCGGGTTTTCACAGTGTATCAGCAATCTACTAGGTGTGTATGGAGTTTCACAGTATTTCGAGATCCTGCCAGGTGTGTATGGGGTTTCACAATGTTTCAGAATCCTTCCAGATGTATATGGGATTTCACAGTGTATCAGGATCCTGCCAGGTTTGTGCGGGTTTTCACAATGTATCAGCAATCTACTAGGTGTGTATGGAGTTTCACAGTATTTCAAGAACCTGCCAAGTGTGTATCGGGTTTCACAGTGTATCAGGACCCGGACAGTTGTGTATGAGGTTTCACAGTGTATCAGTTTCGTCACAGACGTGTAGGGGTTTCACAGTGTATCAGGATCCTGCCAGGTGTGTATGGGGTTGACAGTGTATCGGGATCCTGTCAAGTTTGTCTGAGGTTTCACAGTGTATCAGGATCCTGTCAGGAATGTGTGTGGTTTTCAGTGTTTCATTTTTCCGCCAGGTGTGTATGGGGTTTCACAGTTTATCAGGGTCCTGCCACCTGTGCGTTGGGTTTCAAATGTATCAGGATCCTGCAAGGTGTATGGGGTTTCACTGTGCATCTTGATCCTTCCAGGTATGTATGGGGTCTCACAATGTATCAGGATACTGCCAGTTGTGTATGGGGTTTCACAGATTATCAGGATCCTGCCAGGTGTGTATGGGGATTCTCAGTTTATCAGGATCCTGCCAGATGTGTATGTGGTTTCACAGTGAATCGCGATCATGCCAGATGTGTATGAGGTTTCACTGTGTATCGGTATCCTACCAGGTGTGTATGGGGTTTCACAGTTTATCAGGATCCTGCCAGGTGTGTATGAGATTTCACAGTATATCAGGATCCTGCCAGGTGTGTGCGGGTTTTCACAGTTTATCAGAATTCTACCAGGTGTGTATTGTGTTTCAGAGTATATCCAGATCCTGCCAGGTGTGTTTCGGGTTTCACAGTGTATCAGGACCCGGACATGTGCGTATGCCGTTTCACAGTTTATCAGTATCCTGCCAGGTGTATATGGGGTTGCACACTGTATCAATATCCTGCCAAAATTGTATGGGGCTTCACAGTGTATTGGGATCATGCCAGGTGTGAATGGGGTTTACAGTGGATCAGGATCCTTCCAGGGATGTATGGGGTTTCACATTGTATCAGGATCAGCCAGGTCTGTATGTGATTTCACAGACTACAGGAACCTGCAAGCTGTGTATGGGGTTTCAAATCGTATCAGGATACTGCCAGGTGTGTATGGCGTTTCACAGTGTATCAGGATACTGCCAGCTGTGTATGGGGTTTCACACTGTATCAGGATGCAGCCTGGTGGATATGGCGTTTCACAGTGTGTCAGGTTTCTACCGGGTATGTAAGGGGTTTCTCCGTGTATCACGATCCTGCTAGCAGTTTATTGTGGTTTCACGTTGAATCAGGATCCTGCCAAATTTGTATTGTGTTTCACAGGGCATCGGGATCATGTCAGGTGCGTATGGGGTTTCACAGGGTGTACTGATCCTGCCAGGTGTGTATGGGGTTTCGCAGTGTATCAGGATACTGCCAGGTGTGTATGGGGTTTCACAGTGTATCTTGATTCTACCAGGTGTGTATGGGGTTTCACTGTGTATCAGGATCATGCCAGCTTTTTTTGGGTTGTCACTGTGCATCAGGATCCTGGCAAGTTTGTATGGGGTTTCACAGTGTATCAGGAACCTGCCAGGTGTGTATGGGGTCTCTCAGTGTATCAGGATCCTCCCTGGTGTGTGTGGGGATTCACAGTGTATCAGGATCCTGCCAGTGTGTATATGGTTTCACAGTGTAACATGATACTTCCAGGTATGTATGGTGTTTCACAGTGTATCAGGATCCAGCCAGGTGTGTATGGAGTTTCACAGTGTAACATGATACTTCCAGGTATGTATGGGGTTTCACAGTGTATCAGGATCCTGCCAGGTGTGTATGGGGTTAAACAGTGTATCAAGACCATTCCAGGTGTTTCAGGGGTTTCACAGTGCATCAGGAACGTGCCTGTTGTTTATGGGGTTTCACAGTGTATCAGGATACTGCCAGCTGTGTATGGGGTTTCACACTGTATCAGGATGCAGCCTGGTGGATATGGCGTTTCACAGTGTGTCAGGTTTCTACCGGGTATGTAAGGGGTTTCTCCGTGTATCACGATCCTGCTAGCAGTTTATTGTGGTTTCACGTTGAATCAGGATCCTGCCAAATTTGTATTGTGTTTCACAGGGCATCGGGATCATGTCAGGTGCGTATGGGGTTTCACAGGGTGTACTGATCCTGCCAGGTGTGTATGGGGTTTCGCAGTGTATCAGGATACTGCCAGGTGTGTATGGGGTTTCACAGTGTATCTTGATTCTACCAGGTGTGTATGGGGTTTCACTGTGTATCAGGATCATGCCAGCTTTTTTTGGGTTGTCACTGTGCATCAGGATCCTGGCAAGTTTGTATGGGGTTTCACAGTGTATCAGGAACCTGCCAGGTGTGTATGGGGTCTCTCAGTGTATCAGGATCCTCCCTGGTGTGTGTGGGGATTCACAGTGTATCAGGATCCTGCCAGTGTGTATGTGGTTTCACAGTGTAACATGATACTTCCAGGTATGTATGGTGTTTCACAGTGTATCAGGATCCAGCCAGGTATGTATGGAGTTTCACTGTGTAACATGATACTTCCAGGTATGTATGGGGTTTCACAGTGTATCAGGATCCTGCCAGGTGTGTATGGGGTTAAACAGTGTATCAAGACCATTCCAGGTGTTTCAGGGGTTTCACAGTGCATCAGGAACGTGCCTGGTGTTTATGGGGTTTCACAATGTATCAGGATCATGACAGTTATGTGTGGTTTTTCTCATTGTATCAGGATCCTGCCAGGTGTGTATGGCGTTTCCCAATTGTTTCAGGATCCTTTAAGGTGTCTATGGGGTTTCACAGAGTATCAGGATCCAGCCAGGTGTGTATGGGGTCTCTCAGTGTATCAGGATCCTCCCTGGTGTGTGTGGGGATTCACAGTGTATCAGGATCCTGCCAGTGTGTATGGGGTTTCACAGTGTAACATGATACTTCCAGGTATGTATGGTGTTTCACAGTGTATCAGGATCCAGCCAGGTATGTATGGGGTCTCTCAGTGTATCAGGATCCTCCCAGGTGTGTATGGAGTTTCACAGTGTAACATGATACTTCCAGGTATGTATGGGGTTTCACAGTGTATCAGCATACTGCCAGGTGTGTATGGGGTTAAACAGTGTATCAAGACCATTCCAGGTATTTCAGGGGTTTCACAGTGCATCAGGAACGTGCCTGGTGTTTATGGGGTTTCACAGTTTATCAGGATCCTGACAGGAATGTGTGGGGTTTCACAGTGTATCAGGAACCTGCCAGGTGTGAATGAGGTTTCACAGTTTATCAGGATCCTGACAGCTGTGTGTGTGGTTTCTCATTGTATCAGGATCCTACCAGGTGCGTATGGGGTTTCACAGTGTATCAGGATCCTGCCAGGTGTGTATGGTGTTTCACAGTGTATCTGGATCCTACCAGGTGTGTATGGGGTTTCACAGTGTTTCAGGATCCAGCCAGGTGTGTATGGGGTTTCACAAAGTATCAGGAACCTGTCTGGAGTATATGGGGTTTCTCAGTGTATCAGGATCCTCCCAGGTATGTATGCGTTTTCACTGTTTATTAGGTCCCTGCCAGTTCTAAATAGGGTTTCACAGTTTATCAGTTCTTACCATGGAGGGGGTGCAGCGAAGATTCACCAGACTGATACCTGGGATGGCATGAATGACGTATGAAGAGAGATTGGGACTATTGGGCTTGTATTCGCTAGAGTTTAGAAGAATGAGAGGGGATCTCATCGAAACATATAAAATTCTGACAGGTCTGGACAAACTAGATGCAGGGAGAATGTTCCCGATGGTCGGAGAGCCCAGAACCAGGGGTCATAATCTACGGATAACGGGTGAACCATTTAGGACAGAAATGAGGAAGAATTTCTTCACCCAGAGAGTGGTGAACCTGTGGAATTCTCTACCACAGAAGGTAGTTGAGGCCAAGTCATTAAATATATTCAAGGTTGAGTTAGATATATTTCTTAAAGCTAAAGGTATCAAGGGATATGGGGAGAAGGCAGGTACAGGGTACTGAGTTTAGATGATCAGCCATGATCTCATCGAATGGCGGAGCAGGCTCGAGGGGCCGAATGGCCTACTCCTGCTCCTATCTTCTATGTATGGGGTTTCACAATGCATCAGGATCCTGCAAGGTGTGTATGGGGTTTCACAGTGTATAAGGATCCTGCCAGATGTGAATGGGGTTTCACAGTGTATCAGGCCACTGCCAGGTGTGTATGGCGTTTCTCAGTGAATCAGATATCTTCCAGTTGTGATAGGGGTTTCACATTGTATCAGTATCCTGCCAGGTGTGCATCGCGTTTCGCAGTTTATCAGAATGCTGCCAGATGCGTATGGGGCTTCGCATTGTATCAGGATCCTGCCAGATATGTATGGGTTTTCACAGTGTATTACGATCCTGCCAGGTATGTATGGGGTTTCACAGTGTATCAGGATACTGCTAGGTGTGTATGGGGTTTCTCAGTCAATCAGGTTCCTGCCAGGAGTGTATGTGGTATCACATTGTATCAGGAACCTGCCAGGTTTGAAAGGTGATTCACAGTGTATCAGGATACTGCCAGGGACTTATTGGGTTTCACAGTGTATTGCGATCATACCAGGTTTGTATGGGATTACAGTGTTTCAGGATCCTTCCAGGAGTGTATGGTATTTGACAGTGTATCTAGATCCAGCCAGGTATGCATGGGATTTCACAGTGTAATAGGTTCCTGCCAGTTGTGTCTGGTGTTGCGCAGTGTAACATGATCCTGCCAGTTGTGTCTGGTGTTGCGCAGTGTAACATGATCCTGCCAGGTGTGTATGCGGTTTCACAGTGTGTCAGGATCCTGCCCCGTGTGTATGGGGTTTCACATTCTATCAGCATCCTGCCAGAAGTGTATTTGGTTTCAGAGTTTTTCGGGATCCTGTCAGGTTTTTACAGGGTTTCTCAGTCTATCAGGATCCTGCCTGTTGTGTATGGGGTTTCACAGTGTATCAGTAACGTGCCAGATGTGTTTGGGTTACACAGTGTATCAGGATCCTGCCAGGAGTGAATGGGGTTTCACAGTGTATCGGAATCATGCCGTCGTTTATGGGGTTTCAAAGTGTATCAGGATCCTCCCAGGAATTTGTGCGGTTTCACAGTGTATCAGGAATCTGACAGGTGTTTATGAGGTTTAACAGTGCATCAGGAATCTGACAGCTGTCTGTGGGGTTTCTCATTTTATCAGAATTCTAGCAGGTGTGTATGGGGTTTTTCACTCAATCAGGTTCCTGCCAGTTTTGTATGGTGTTTCACATTGTATTACAATCCGGCCAGGTGTGTATGGCGTGTCACAGTGTATCAGGATGCTGCCAGGTGTGTCTGGGGCTTCACACTGTATCAGGATCCTGCCAGGTGTGTATGGGGTTTCACAGTGTATCAGGATCCTGCCAGGTGTGTATCGCGTTTCACATTTTATCAGGATCATGCCAGGTGTGTATGGAATTTTACAGTGATTCAGGATCCTTGTAGTTGTGTATGGGGTTTCAAAAATTGTCAGGATCCTGCCAGGTGTGTATGGGATTTCACAGTGTATCGGGATCCTGCCAGGTGTGTATGGGGTTTCCCAATTGTTTCAGGATCCTTTAAGGTGTCTATGGGGTTTCACAGTGTATCAGGATCCAGCCAGGTGTGTATGGGGTCTCTCAGTGTATCAGGATCCTCCCTGGTGTGTGTGGGGATTCACAGTGTATCAGGATCCTGCCAGTGTGTATGGGGTTTCACAGTGTAACATGATACTTCCAGGTATGTATGGTGTTTCACAGTGTATCAGGATCCAGCCAGGTATGTATGGGGTCTCTCAGTGTATCAGGATCCTCCCAGGTGTGTATGGAGTTTCACAGTGTAACATGATACTTCCAGGTATGTATGGGGTTTCACAGTGTATCAGGATACTGCCAGGTGTGTATGGGGTTAAACAGTGTATCAAGACCATTCCAGGTATTTCAGGGGTTTCACAGTGCATCAGGAACGTGCCTGGTGTTTATGGGGTTTCACAGTTTATCAGGATCCTGACAGGAATGTGTGGGGTTTCACAGTGTATCAGGAACCTGCCAGGTGTGAATGAGGTTTCACAGTTTATCAGGATCCTGACAGCTGTGTGTGTGGTTTCTCATTGTATCAGGATCCTACCAGGTGCGTATGGGGTTTCACAGTGTATCAGGATCCTGCCAGGTGTGTATGGTGTTTCACAGTGTATCTGGATCCTACCAGGTGTGTATGGGGTTTCACAGTGTTTCAGGATCCAGCCAGGTGTGTATGGGGTTTCACAAAGTATCAGGAACCTGTCTGGAGTATATGGGGTTTCTCAGTGTATCAGGATCCTCCCAGGTATGTATGCGTTTTCACTGTTTATTAGGTCCCTGCCAGTTCTAAATAGGGTTTCACAGTTTATCAGTTCTTACCATGGAGGGGGTGCAGCGAAGATTCACCAGACTGATACCTGGGATGGCATGAATGACGTATGAAGAGAGATTGGGACTATTGGGCTTGTATTCGCTAGAGTTTAGAAGAATGAGAGGGGATCTCATCGAAACATATAAAATTCTGACAGGTCTGGACAAACTAGATGCAGGGAAGAATGTTCCCGATGGTCGGAGAGTCCAGAACCAGGGGTCATAATCTACGGATAACGGGTGAACCATTTAGGACAGAAATGAGGAAGAATTTCTTCACCCAGAGAGTGGTGAACCTGTGGAATTCTCTACCACAGAAGGTAGTTGAGGCCAAGTCATTAAATATATTCAAGGTTGAGTTAGATATATTTCTTAAAGCTAAAGGTATCAAGGGATATGGGGAGAAGGCAGGTACAGGGTACTGAGTTTAGATGATCAGCCATGATCTCATCGAATGGCGGAGCAGGCTCGAGGGGCCGAATGGCCTACTCCTGCTCCTATCTTCTATGTATGGGGTTTCACAATGCATCAGGATCCTGCAAGGTGTGTATGGGGTTTCACAGTGTATAAGGATCCTGCCAGATGTGAATGGGGTTTCACAGTGTATCAGGCCACTGCCAGGTGTGTATGGCGTTTCTCAGTCAATCAGATATCTTCCAGTTGTGATAGGGGTTTCACATTGTATCAGTATCCTGCCAGGTGTGCATCGCGTTTCGCAGTTTATCAGAATGCTGCCAGATGCGTATGGGGCTTCGCATTGTATCAGGATCCTGCCAGATATGTATGGGTTTTCACAGTGTATTACGATCCTGCCAGGTATGTATGGGGTTTCACAGTGTATCAGGATACTGCTAGGTGTGTATGGGGTTTCTCAGTCAATCAGGTTCCTGCCAGGAGTGTATGTGGTATCACATTGTATCAGGAACCTGCCAGGTTTGAAAGGTGATTCACAGTGTATCAGGATACTGCCAGGGACTTATTGGGTTTCACAGTGTATTGCGATCATGCCAGGTTTGTATGGGATTACAGTGTTTCAGGATCCTTCCAGGAGTGTATGGTATTTGACAGTGTATCTAGATCCAGCCAGGTATGCATGGGATTTCACAGTGTAATAGGTTCCTGCCAGTTGTGTCTGGTGTTGCGCAGTGTAACATGATCCTGCCAGTTGTGTCTGGTGTTGCGCAGTGTAACATGATCCTGCCAGGTGTGTATGCGGTTTCACAGTGTGTCAGGATCCTGCCCCGTGTGTATGGGGTTTCACATTCTATCAGCATCCTGCCAGAAGTGTATTTGGTTTCAGAGTTTTTCGGGATCCTGTCAGGTTTTTACAGGGTTTCTCAGTCTATCAGGATCCTGCCTGTTGTGTATGGGGTTTCACAGTGTATCAGTAACGTGCCAGATGTGTTTGGGTTTTCACAGTGTATCAGGATCCTGCCAGGAGTGAATGGGGTTTCACAGTGTATCGGAATCATGCCGTCGTTTATGGGGTTTCAAAGTGTATCAGGATCCTCCCAGGAATTTGTGCGGTTTCACAGTGTATCAGGATTCTGACAGGTGTTTATGAGGTTTAACAGTGCATCAGGAATCTGACAGCTGTCTGTGGGGTTTCTCATTTTATCAGAATTCTAGCAGGTGTGTATGGGGTTTTTCACTCAATCAGGTTCCTGCCAGTTTTGTATGGTGTTTCACATTGTATTACAATCCGGCCAGGTGTGTATGGCGTGTCACAGTGTATCAGGATGCTGCCAGGTGTGTCTGGGGCTTCACACTGTATCAGGATCCTGCCAGGTGTGTATGGGGTTTCACAGTGTATCAGGATCCTGCCAGGTGTGTATCGCGTTTCACATTTTATCAGGATCATGCCAGGTGTGTATGGAATTTTACAGTGATTCAGGATCCTTGTAGTTGTGTATGGGGTTTCAAAAATTGTCAGGATCCTGCCAGGTGTGTATGGGATTTCACAGTGTATCGGGATCCTGCCAGGTGTGTATGGGGTTTCACAGTGTATCAGGATCCTGTCAGGTGTGTATGGGGTTTCACAGTGTATCAGGATCCTGCCAGATGTGTACGGCGTTTGACAGTTTATCAGGATGCTGCCATTAGTGTATGTGGATTCACATTGTATCACGATCCTTCCAGGTGTGTATGGAGTTTGAAAGTGTATCAGGATCCTGCCAGGTGTGTATGGGGTTTCACAGTGTATCAGGATCCTGCCAGTTGTATTTGATGCGCAGTTGGATTAACTGAAGCATACAATACATGCAACTTTACCTATAATTTAAATATCGGATTTAATTTTAAAGTAAAGCTATGCAGAGCTTTTTTGGATTCATCGCGAATCCAAATGACGTTTAATGCTGTTTTCCCAGCCTTTGTACCTCTGACTGCCAGATTCTGACAACCTCTAAACCAACGGCTACTTTCAAACATTCTGATTCTCAACTGAATAAGCACTTTGAAATCTGCAGGTCATCATTACCTTTAAGGTGCCTGGGTACTTCGGATAAACCTTGTCTGATGTTCATGTAATCAAATGGATCAGAACCTGTTTAAATCAATGAACTTTCATGAAATCAGATCTGTGTGATATTATAGTAAAATCTGCAGTATTTGAATCTGTATTTGAATTCAGTGTGTGATTTTACCGTACCAAGTTCCTGTATTTCTCTCAGTATTTTGTCCAGCTTTGGTAACCTGTGGCGCATTTTCAGAAAGGATTCCCACATCACCCTTCGAGCCCCAGAGCCTTTCTCCATCACCAGAGTTAGGAGAAGTTTGGAACTGTCCGCCCGGTTTCCCTTCTCCGCGAGCTCAGTGACTTTCTGTAAAGAATAATAATGAATGTATTTGGGAGTGGAGTGAAAGATAAACACGGAGAATGAGAAGGAAAGGATCTGCTCAGTGATGGGATCTCCCAGTTGTTAAGCACAGAAAGCAGTCACTGTGCCGGGTACTGATCTATTCTGAACATGGGCTGAATATTCTGTAAACATCTTGATTCACACATTAACGGCTAACAAATGAGATAGAAGGAAAATAGAAATCAGAAATATTGTTCTAGGCGAGCGAAGAATCACTGAGAATCGGCAATAGCTTTAATGGGATTAGTTTTCTCTGTCCATCAGTGTCCAAAATGACATCAGATTCCTGATTGACAATGTGATACACTTGTTTCTCACACTTAGTTCCTGCTGTCACACTTTGTGATATAATTAGAAATAAAACAGCAGCGAATTAGAACTCCAGTGGCAGGGAAGGGATGGAGCTGAAGTGAGGGAAGCAGCTAGAAAACTGGCTGAGAAATTACAGCGAATATTCAAAACAACCACTGTTGATTTATTGGTCAGCAGAATCGACCAATAATAATAATAATGAGGAAAAATCCAATCACTCCGTTCGCTTGTTTCCTCGGTAATTGAAATGACAGACACTTTTTTACAGAATCGCTGCCGGTATGAAACCTCAGTAACCGGGAGCACGTGTCCACCAATAGATAGTCAGGATTTCCACCAACAACTTATATTTATATGGGGCTTTTAAAGTCGAAAAGCATCCCAGGGTGTTTCACAGAGGCGGAATCAGACAATGGACCCGAGACAAAGAGGGATAAATTAGCAGAGGTGGCCAGAAGCTAGAGGAAAGCTAAGGTTTAAGGAGTAGAGAGAGATGGAGAGGCGGAGGAGTTGATGGAGTGGATTCCTGAGCGTGGGGCCCAAGACAACTGAACGCTCAGCCAACAATAGCGGTGTGAAGGACTGGTGCACAAGAGGCAAGAGTCAGAGCAACGGAGAATTCCAGTGGCACGGGAGGCTATAGGGCTGGAGGAGGTTAAAGAGGTAGGGAAGGTCGAGGTCATTAAGTTATTTAAAGAGCATAATAAGAATTTTAAAATTAAAGCATTCGAGGAGCAGAAGCCATGAAAGGTGAGTGAGCACACCAGTGACATCTGAAGGAAACCTGGTCAGGGGCAGGCAGCAACATTCTGGAGTAGCTGGAGATTACAAAAGGCGCAAGGAAGGAGGCCGATCAGGAGAGCATTGGAACAGTCGGGTCTGGACGTCACAAAGGTAAGGTTGAGTTTTCAGCAGGAGATGGGGCGAGGCAGGGGCGGGCAATGTTACGAAGATCTTTGTGATGGAGAGTATATGGGGCAGGGAGTTCAGCTCAATCTTGGACGCAGAGATTGCAGAACACCTGGCTTAGTCTCCAGCAGTGGCCGGGGAGGGAGATGGACTCAAGCGACGAGGATACGCAGCTTGTAGTGGGGTAGCAGACGATGGCATCAGTATTCCGAATGTTTCACTGGTGGAAAATGGGGAGTGACGTTCCACACCAAGAGCGCAGGGACAGGTCATTTACCCAGTTGTGTATAGTTTTGGAAACTCAATTATAGGAAGGAAATAAAGGCAATTGGAAAACTGTTCAGCATGTTTAAAGGGGTGTTACTGGGATGTGCAATTTCTGGGCTGTGGAATTCCTGTTCGGTGGGAATTTGAGAAATTAGGGCTCATGCGACAAGAGTTGAACGGATTACGTGAGAAGTTGATGGAAGTCTTCAGTTTCTGAAAGCTTGTGCTGAAATAAATGTTTAAAGATTGTTTCCACTGTTTGGTCAGAGGCCACAAATTTAGGCAAATTCGAAGTATTAAGGGCGAGGGTGAATACATTCATTTCCGTACATGACGGTTAAAATGTATAATTAACTCCCACAAAGTTTTGCGGAAGCAAGTCGATAAATTGTTGTAAAAGATAATTCGGATCTAAGCGGCGGCAGCACCGGAGGAGGCGGCACCTTGTAGATTTAACGAACCAAAAACAAGGAGTGACGTCACAGGAACGCGATTGGTTGGTCATTATTTGTCTCCTTTTCTTGGTCATTGGTTTAAATTAAGAGCCGGGATTCAAAACTAAAAGTTCAAAACGTAAACACTTAATTAATTAAATATATTAGAGATGGCAGGGCAGGCGATGTGTTACTGCTGCAACATGTGGGAGCTGGTGGACACCATTGAGGTCCACGGCGACCACATTTGCAGTAAGTGTTGGTTGCCTGAGGAACTTCGGCTCTGGGTTGATGAGCTGGAATCCGAGCTTCAAACACTGAGACACATCAGAGACAGGAAGAGTTACCTGGACGCTGTGTTCCAGGAGACCGTCACACCCCTTAGATTAATTAATTCAAATTTGGTCTGTGGTTAGGCTAAGTGTGTGGGCAAAAATCTGGTAGATGGAGTATAATGTGGGAAAATGCGAGGTTATCCACTTTGGTAGGAAAAATTAAAAAAGCAAATTATTATTTAAATGGGAAGCGATTACAAAAAGCTGAGGTACAGAGTAATCTGGAGGTCCTCGTACATGAATCACAAAAAGTTAGCATGCAGGTACAACAAGTTATTAGGAAGGCAAATGGAATGTTGACCTTTATTGCAAAGGGAATGGAGTATAAAATTAGGGAAGTCCTGTTACAACTGTACAGGGCGTTGGTGAGACCACTTCTGGAGTACTACGTAAATTTTTGGTATCCTTATTTAAGGAAGGATCTACTTGCATTGGAGACAGTTCAGAGAAGGTTCACGAGGTTGATTCCAGAGAAGAAGGGGTTGTCTTATGAAGAAACGTTTAGCACGTTGGGCCTATACTCATTGGAGTTTAGAAGAATGAGAGGGGATCTTATTGAAACATATAAGATTCTGAAGGGGCTTGACAGGGTAGATGCAGAGACGATGTTTCCCCTCGTGGGGGAATCTAGAACTAGGGGGCATAATTTCAGAATAAGGGAGCACCCATTTAAAACGGAAATGAGGAGGAATTTCTTCTCTCAGAGGTTCGTGAATATTTCGGAGTGTCTTCTCCAGAGAGCTGTGGAGGCTGGGTCATTGAATATATTTAAGGTGAAGATACACAGATTTTTGAATGGTAAGGGAATCAACGGTTATGGGGAGCGGGCAGGGAAGTGCAGTTGAGGCCAAGATCAGATCAGCCATGATCTTATTGAATTTTCGGAGCAAGCTCGAGGGGCAAAATGACCTACTCCTGCTCCTACGTCTTATGTTCTTATGACTTATGTTAATAAGGCATACGGAATACTTGCCTTTATTAGCCAAGGCATAGAATATATGAGCAGGCAGGTTATGCTTGAACTGTATAAAACATTAGTAAGGCCGCAGCTAGAATACTGTGTGCAGTTCTGGTCACCACATTACAGGAAGGATGTTATTGCACTAGAGGGGGTACAGTGAAGATTTACGAAGATGTTGCCTGGGCTGGGGAATTTTAGATATGAGGAAAGATTGGATAGGATGGGGTTATTTTCTTTGGAACAGCGGAGGCTGAGGGGACACATAATTGAGGTGTATAAGAATATGAGGGGCTTAGATAGAGTGGATAGGAAGGACCTATTTCCCTTAGCAGAAGGGTCAATAACCAGGGTGCATACATTTAAAGTAATTTCTCGGAGGTTTAGAGGGGATCTGAGGAGAATTTATTCCACCCAGATGTTGGTGGGGGTCTGGATCTCACTGGTTGAAAGGGTGGTAGAGGCAGAGACACTCATCACATTTAAAAATACTTGGATATGCACTTGAAGTGCCATAACCTACAAGGCTACAGATTAAGTGCTGGAAAGTGGGATTAGGCTGGATAGCTCTTTGTCGGCCGGCACGGGCAAGATGGGCCGAATGGCCTCCCTCTGTGCTGTAAATTTCTATGATTCTATGATTGTTTTGGAGAAAAAGGAATGTTAGGGTTCCTGGAGTGAACAGGTGTTTAGGATTAGACTAGGTGGGATATTAACGCTAATGGGTAGTGAGCAGGAGGTTGGGATTAGACTAGGTGGAATATTAACGGGAAAGCGTCGTGAGCAGGAAGTTGGGTTTAGACTGGGTGACTCAGGGAGAAGATAACAAACAATTGCACAGTATTGATGGGGGACAGTCTGGTTTCTCCATCCCCACACTGCTTTTTTGGCTTGTTTCCTCTCTTTGTGTCTCACGATATTTCATCATTTGAGCTCTTCTGTTTTTAATGTATTTTCTTTAACCAACGGGGTTTTTTTTTGTGTCATCTAACATTTCCCCGATTTACTATTAAGTAGTTTCCTGGTCACTCAGCTCATTGCCTTCATTCTAACACCCGTCAATTGCCTCTGGTCTCTCCTTTTCCCAGTCCCACTAAAACCGTTTGCCTTTGTCTTCAGTCAACACAAGAGATATACCTGAACCGTTCCCCTGTCCTTTGTACAGAAACTGACGGATCCGCTGGGTATTTTCACTTCTTCATTTCATTGTTTCAGATTCACAATATTTGCTGTTTTATCAATTTCTTTGATATTTTTCAGGTTTCTATTGAGTAACATTCCACGATTCCAATATTTGATATTGCAACAATTCTCAGTGGCAGTGAGGAAAGCAAATCTGATGTTGGATGTGCTAACAGGTCAATATTGAGCCAAAATAGAGATAATCCTGGAACTTTATAAATCATTGACCACACTTAGAATATTGTGTACAGTTCTGGTTGCCTCAGCAGAGAAAGGTTATTGCAGCTATTGAAGAGAACTAGAGTGATTGAGAGGGTGGTGGGGTTGGATTTGGAGGAGCAATTTTGTAAATTGGGTATATTCTCACTGGAAAAGAGAAAGCTGAGAGGTGATATGATCGCTGTTTCACTTTGCCAGTATAGTAGAACCAGAGGACATGGCCTGCGCTTGAAGGAGGGTAAATTCAAAACTACTCTGCGGAAGCAATATTTCAGTGAGCGAGTGGTCAATCTGGGGAACAGGCTCCCTAGGGAGATGGGGGAAGCAGTTTGTATTGATTCATTAAATGGAAAATTAGATAGATTTAATTCAGAATATCACATGATGGGATGTACTATATGAGTAATTTGAGATATGACATGTGGCAAGTGCAGCATGCTTGGGAGGAACAGGTGTCTTTGGATCTATGGTTCTCAACGCTCTCCACCTCTGGGGTTTTCCTCAACTAAGTCTGTTGTAGACTAACTTTTAGAGATCGATTTGTCAACAACTCCATTATCACTGTAGCATTGGACTACGTGGATGTTAGAAGGGGAAATACACAGACCTCGGTCTTTTCTCATTTAATAATTCCTTTGTTCTTATGTTAGGACATTCTGTCAGTTCTGTGTCCCTCCCACTTACGTGATATTCTTGTCCACTGAAATGGTCCTCGCCCGTTAACCAGAGACTGAGTCCCTCCACACCCTCTTCAACCGCCTGTTCCAGTCTGTCCTGGTAGAATTTCGTCAACTAGAAGAGCTGGTAATCGTCGCACTTTGTCAAGAACTTATTGATTGTCGAGTTCGGATCTGTGAACACAAAGAACCACATTAACAAACACCTTCTGAAAACCCAAAAGTCAATTCTGTTCAAATTTGTCAAACACGCCATATCAACAGCTTATCGGTTCTAACCACCCCGATCATCCCCTGTATCTGTAAATGTTCACTATTCGACCTTCAAATACAGATTCCAGCAGTTTACTCTCAACACAGTCTCCCCCTCTATCTCATCTCCACTGCTCGATAGCCTACAAAACCCACCGCGAAATGTGCTAATCCCCTTCATATTCCTTAACTGTATACATATAGATTCTATCTTAACATAATCCAGGGAACATCCTTGTGTTCCAGAGCGGACATAGAACCCTTTAGTACTACTGGAATCCACAAATATATTTTCACTCTCTTCAAAATGTTATAACCAGGATCGTTTCGCTCCGACTCCCGTTCAAACCTAAGTCCTGTCTTACAGTTAACAGGTCACAGCACCCAGGAGGACAGGGGCAGAAGGTGCATGGGATCACCATCGGCTCACATTTACCCTCCAGGTTATACAGCGACCCGACTTGGACATATATCGCAGATCGTCATCATCACTGTGTCAACATCATGGAAACCCTACCCAAGTGTTCCTGTTCCAACAGTTTTATTAATTCCGCTCTCTAGTCTCAGATCCGGCCATTTTCCACCCTCCAGTCATATCAGCTGATTCCCTCCCACTGCTCCATTCACTCACTCTGGAAAATAATTGTTGTTGGTTGATTCAGATCACGGCGGTCCCTTCCCTTCTCCCTGAACACACTCTATTGTCCCAAGAACATGAACCCTTCCCTCCTGCTCCAGCCCTGCCGCTGTACATTCACCTGCCTCATATTTCCCTCCATACGCAGCCCAGTGCAAAACAATCCGGAGATCACCACCTTGAGGCTTGATTTTTAGTCTAGAGCCTCAGTCTCAATATTCCCGCTATAAACGCATTTCTATCCGTGTTACTGGTTTCGACCATGGATATTGTCTGCTCCCCTTTCCTTCCTAGAGATGGTCCCAACCGTTCCAGGATGCTCTTTCCTCTGGCAACAGGGAGACAACATAACATTCGGGACCTGCTCAGAGCTGAAGTATCTGTCTATTCCGCTAAATATAGAATCTCCCACCAGTATCGCTCTCCTATTCCTGTGCCCCACCTGCCTCTCACGCCCGTCCCACTCTGGGTGACCTCCTGCTACCTAGTCTCACACTGTTGCTCAGGAAGTCCCTCCTCTGAGTTACTGTCTCCATCCACCTTACAATCTCCAATACCAGGTATCTATTGGACAGTTCCAGTACTCAGGGGCTCCCTCCAGCTGTGACTGCGATTCCCATCTAGATTGTCACTCACTTCCCTCTTTCTATTCATCCCCTGTCCTGTTCCCTCTTCCTGTGTGAGCTGCAGTATCTTACACGAGATCTGGACACGTTGACGGGACAGAAATTATATTTTAATAATTTTTTTAACCTACCTTTGTCCTTTCTCATTCTTGAAGATGTTGGATCTTCTCGCCTGTTTGGACCTTCAGCCATGCTGGTGACAGGCGTTTCCATATTCTGATGCTCTGCATTAAATACAATATTAATAGGAGGAATAGATGGAAATATTGAAATGAAAAGGAGAACGTTGCCTTGTTAAACATGATATCAAGCTCCTCCTCCACCATCAGTACAACAGCTGTTAGCTCTGGGATCGAGCATTTCTCGAGTGTTACGATCAACTGTCCACATCAGGTGTGACACAGACAGCTGCCCAGTGAAATCCAGTGAGTCCCGCTGATCTCCACATAATTGAGTTCCAGACGGGCTCCCGTCGGTCGAGACTCCCCACTGGGAGCGCCCATTGGTGAGATTTACTCACACAGGGGAGTCCAAAACCAGCCTTATTCCTGAGGCAGAGAATATTCTGCAGGAAAATATGATGAATTGAATGATCCTTAACTCGGTTGTACAGTGTGGCGGTATTGTATTATTTTATTTACGTATTGACCACCATTGACCCAGCCCTACACCGACACAACAATGACTCAGCCCTACAACGACACCACACTGACCCAGCCCCACACCCACACCCCACTGATCCAGCCCCACATCTACAGCCCACTGACCCAGCCCCAGACAGACACCCACCTGGCCCAGCCCCAGACAGACACCCACTGAAACAGCCGCACACAGACACCCCACTGACATAGCACCACATAGGCACCCCACTGAACCCGCCACACACAGACACCCAACTGACCCAGCCCCACAACCACACCCATCTGACCCAGCCACACACCGACGCCACACTGACCCAGTCCCATACAGACACCCCACTGACCCAGCCCTACACCGACACGCCACTGACCCAGCCCTACACTAACACCCGACTGACCCAGACACATAGAAACACCAGACTGACCCAGCCCCACACCGACACCGCACTGACCCAGCCCCACACCGACACAACACTGACCCAGCCCCACAGCCACACCCCACTGACCCGGCCCCACACCCAGACCCCACTGACCCAGCTACATACCGACACCACACTGACCGAGCCACACATCAACACCCCACTGACCCAGCCCCAAACATAGATCAAACTGGCACTGCCTCACACCAACACCCGAATGACACAGCCACATACAGACACCACAGTGACCAGGCCCACACCGGCATCCCACTGACCCAGCCCTACACCCACACCCCATTGATCCAGCCCCACACCCACACCCCACTGATCCAGCCCCACACCCACACCACAATGACTCAGCCCTACAACGACACCACACCGACCCAGCCACACATCTATACCTCACTGACCTAGCCCCACACAGACACCACATAGTTCCAGCCTCACACAGACACTCCACTGATCCAACCCGTCACAGGTACCCCACTGAACCTGCCCCACACCGAATTCCACTGACACAGACGCACACAGGCATCCCACTGACACAGACCCGCACAGTCACCCCACTGACCCATTACCACACAGGCACCCCACTGACCCAGCCTCACAAATACATCCCACTGACCCAGCCCCACACCCACACCCCACTGATCCAGCCCCACACCCACACTCCACTGATCCAGCCCCACACCGACACCCCACTGACCCAGCCCCACACCGACACCCCACTGATCCAGCCCCACACCGACACCCCGCATACACAGCCCCACACCGACACCCCACTGATACAGCCCCACACCCACACCCCACTGACCCAGCCCCACACCGACACCCCACATACACAGCCCCACACCGACACCCCACTGATCCAGCCCCACACCGACACCCCACATACACAGCCCCACACCAACACCCCACATACACAGCCCCACACCGACACCCCACTGATCCAGCCCCACACCGACACCCCACATACACAGCCCCACACCAACACCCCACATACACAGCCCCACACCGACACCCCACTGATCCAGCCCCACACCCACACCCCACTGATCCAGCCCCACACCCACACCCCACGGACCAAGCCCCACATAGACATTCCACTGACCCAGACCCAAATAGACACCCAACGAGACAAGATTAAACGCCTCTACAACAACAACAACTTGCATTATTATAGCGCCTTTAACGTAGCAAAACGACCCAATGCACTTCAGAGGAGGGTTACCAAAGAAAATGTGAACCAAGACACACAACAAGATATTAAGACAGGTGATCAAAAGCTTGTTTAAAGAGCTAGGTTTAAGGAGAGTCATAAAGGAAGAGAGACCGAGGTAGAGAGGGAGTTGAAGCGCTTAGGGCCCATTCAGACGAAGGGAAGGCCGCTAATGGTGAAGCGACTGAAATCGTGGATGTGTAAGAGGCCAGAATTGGAGGAGCGCAGAGATCTCGGAGGGTTGTACAGGGCTGGAGGGAGCGGCGAGGCAATGAAGGGATTTGAAAACAAGGATGAGAATGTTAAAATCAAGGCGTTACCGGATCAGGAGACAGTGTATGTCAGAAAGCAAAGAGGTGATGGGTGAACAGGACTTGGTGCGAGTTAGGATACGGGCAGCAGAGTTTTGGATGAGTTCAAGTTTATGGAGAGTGGAAGATAGCAGGCCGACGATGAATGCGTTGGAATAGTCTAGTCTAGAGTTAACAAAGGAATGGATGTGATTTGCAGCAACAGATGACTGAGGCGGGGCAGAGGCGGGCGACTTTACGGAGGTGGAAGTGGGCGGTGTTGGTGATGGAGGGGATAGGTGGTCGGAAGCTCATCGCATGGTCACGGTTGCGAACGCTCTGATTCAACAACGGACAATGGTCAGAGAGAGGGATGGAGTCGGTGGCTCGGGAACACATTTCGTCACCGGGACCGAACACAATGACAAATATTACCTGTCTACCTACACCACAGGTGCTGCTCACCCAAGAGAATCCCTCCCAATCACACGGCTGGTTGATATTTGTCATGCATCTCCACACATCAGCAGAGTGCACGATCAAGGAACCACATGCAATGGAAGGCCTGGTCACACTCACAGACAGAGAAGGGGCGGGGGATTATTTGGAACTGACATGTATTGCAGTCTGGAGAGTCTTATCCTGGATATAACAGACATTGTACCAGGCAGGAATCATACATCTCTTCTAATATGAAAATCGGTCTCATATAACATTACAAACAGCAAAATAATGACGATGCTGGAAATCTGTAATAAAAGCAGAACATGATGGAAACACTCAGCGGGTCAGGTATTGTCTGTGGGGAGGGGACGGGGGGATTAACGGTTCAGACAAATGACATTAACCCCACCTTCCTCTCCCCACAGACACTGCCTGACCCGCTGAGTGTTTCCAGCAATGTGTATTTTTATTTCTAATATTATTACCAAACCCTTTTTAAGTCTATATTCTGTGTTTTACTTGTTTTGGGTACTCACCATTTCAGAATACACTGGGAATCTGATGCTCGCTGTGTATCTGATGTTGATTTTGGAAGATCATTCCCTGCTTGCTTTGAACGGTGTTGTTCTACTTCTGTAATGTGTGTGTCTGTGACCAATGAAACAGGAGGCAAACACTCAGCTGGCGTTTAATATCTTTCACCGTCCCCAGGACTAAAAATTGGTGATGTCCAAAGGTAATGAAGCTGTGCTCAGCATTCACTATCTGACAATACTCTGTACCTGCTGGTCGCAGGCCTGCTGATCTTTGAGGTTTGTCTCTACATCGTCTTCAATGAATTGAGTATAATTAGTTTCCCTGTTCAATTTTTCCCCTTGATTTGTCAGCATTTCTGAGCTTTTTTAACATTGAGATCTGATGGTGTCGGTGTGAGTTCATCCGCACCTAATAAACAGACACGTGTCCATGTGCTGGGCTTGGCCTCAGACTGTAATCAACTCTCAGCTCAAATTCCTTTATTCTAAAATACACACAGGATTTACTTGTGACTGTGAGTTTAGAGACAGAGACTGATCTCACTTCACATTCCATTGCACGGACTCATGCTGGATATTTGTGCTCGGTGGTCAGACTCTCCCAGTCTCATTCTCACCATTTCCTGCCTTACCTTGTAACCTTTGTGGACTGCCTACAGGACCAGTGTGTATCTGAGTCAATGGGACTCTCTGACCTTTCTCCCCAGTCCATCTCCAGGACCAGTGCGTATCTGAGTCAATGGGACTCTCTCTGACCGTTCTCCCCAGTCCATCTCCAGGACCAGTGAGTATCTGAGTCAATGGGACTCCCTCTGACATGTTTCCCCAGTCGATCTCTGGAAGCTCTTTGAATCGGAAGGGTTCTCTCTGGTTGGTGCTCTCACAATCCTGTGCTGGTTCACCTGCTGTTGTTCCTCAGTCTACAGTTCCTGTTTACTTCCAGCTGTGGACCTTTCTCATTCACTGAGTCATTCACCGGGAGATGTAATTATGGCAGGACAGAAAATGAGACAAATATGCAGGTGTGAAGTAATATTTAGGATCATAGATATTTACGGCAGAGAAGGAGGCCATTCGACTCATCAGTTATGTGCCGGCCGAAAAAGAGCTATCCAACGTAATCCCACTTCCCAGCTCTTCGTCCGTAATCTTTAGTTTATGGAACTCCAAGTGCATATACCAGTACTTTTAAAATATGATGAGCGTTTCTGCCTCTACTACCCTACCAGGCAGTGCGTTCCAGACCCCCACCAATCTCTGGGTGATAAAAGTTCTCCTCAACTTCACTTTAATCCTGCTACCAATCACTTTAAATCAATACCGCCTGGTTATTAAACTCTTAGCTAGGGGAAATCGGTCCTTCCTATCCATTCTATCTTGGCCCCTCATAATGTTATACACCTAAATCAGGCCTCCCCTCAGCCTCCTCTGTTCCAAAGAAAACAACCCTAGCCAACCAATCCTTACTCATAGTTAAAATTCTCCCTTCCTGGCTACATCCTCGTAAATCTCTGTACCTCTCTCGTGCAATCACATCTTTCTTGTAATGTGGTGACCAGGAATGTACGCAGTGCTCTAGCTGTGGCCTAATTAGTGTTTTATACAGTTCAAACTTAACCTCACTGCTCTTATATTCTATGCCACGGCTAATAAAGGAAAGTATACCGTATGACTTCTTAATCACTTTATCTTCCAGTCCTGCTACCTTCAGGGATCTGTGGACATGCAGTCCAAGGTCCCTCTGTTCCTCTACACTAATCAGTATCCTTCCATTTATTGTGTATTCCCTTGCCTTGTTAGCCCTCCCTAAATGAATTACCCCACACTTCTTCGGATTGAACTCCATTTTCCACTTTTCTGCACACCTGACCAATCCATTGATATCTACCTGTTGTCCATTGATATCTACCTTTCTGCCTCACCATCAAACACATGACCATTTTTGTATCATCTGCAAACTTCTTTATCATGCCCCCTACATTGAAGTCTAAATGATTGTTGTATACCACAACAAAGCAAGGGAAGTAGTACCGAGCCCTGCAGCACCCCAGGTTTCCAGTAATAGAAGCATCCATCGACCATTACACTTTGCTGCTTGCCAATGAACCAATTTGCAATCCAACTTGCCAGTTTCCCTTGCATTCCATGGGCTTTTGCTTTTCTGAAGTCTGCCATGTGGGACCTTGTCAAAGGCCTTGCTAAATCCATGTAGAGTACATCGACCGCATTACCCTCATCGGCCCAAATTGTTACTTGCTGAAAAAATTCAATCAATTTAGTCAGACACGACCTTCCCTTTAGAAATCCATGCTGACTGTCCTTGATTAATCCGTGCCTTTCAAAATGACGATTAATATTGTTCCTCAGAATTTTTCTAACAATTTACCCAACACCTAGGTTAGGCTGACTGGCCTGTAATTATTCAGTCTGTCCCTTTCTCCCCTTTTAAACAACGGTACAACTTTAGCAGTCCTCCAGTACTCCGACACCACACCTGTAGCCAGAGAGGATTGAAAACTGATGGCTAGAGCCTCCGCTCGTTCTTCCCTTGCTTCTCATAGCATCCTGGGATACATTTCATCTGGACCTGGCGAGTTATCTACTTTCAAAAATGCTAAACCCCTTAATACTTCTTCTCTCACTAGGATTATCTCATCTAATATTTCACACTCTTCCTCCTTAACTACAATGGCTGCATCGTCCTTCGCTTTTGTGAAAACAAACGCAAAATATTCATTATGAACCGTACCCATATCATCTGCCTCCACTCACAAGCTTTGTATTCGGTCTCTAATAGGCCCGAATCATTCCTGAGTTATCCTCTTGCTCTTTATGTATTTATAAAACATCTTTAGATTTTCTTTGATTTTACTTGCCAGTATTTTTCATGTCTCACTTTGCTTTTCTCATTTCCTTTTATTAATTTCAATCCTGCACTTTCTACGCTCCTCTAAGCTTTCTTCAGTATTTAGCTCTCGGTCTCTGACATAAGCTTCCCTTTTTTAGCCAATTCTACCCTGTAGTCACTTGACATCCAGGGGGCTCTAGATTTGGGAGCCCAACTCATTTTCTTTGTGGGAACATATTTGCTCTGAACCCTCACTATCTCGTCCTTGAATGCCTCCGACAGCTCTGACACTTCACGTAGCTGTTTCCATGCCACTTTTGATAAATCGCATCTCAATGTATAAAATTGGCCATTCCCCAATCGAGAAATGTTAATCCTGGTCTATCCTTGCCCATTCCCATAACTATATTAAATCTAACTGAATTATCATCACTACCTTCAAAATGATCTCCCAGTGACATCCCTTCCTCCTAGCCCAGCTTCATTCCCTAAAACTAAGTCTAGAACTGCGCCCTCTCTGGTTGAGCTTGCAACGTAATGGTTAAATAAAGTTCTCCTGAAAGCATTTTATGAATTCTACGCTGTCTATACCTTTCACACTGAGTCTTACCAGTTAATTTTAGGTAGTTGTAATGCTCTACTATTACTGCCCTAATGTTTTCGCACTTCTCAAAAATGTGCCTCTTCTAACTCCCTCTGACTAATTGTTGGTCGAAAGTACACTGCAACAGTGTAATTGTCCATTTTTTGCTCTTCAGTTCAACCCATATGGCCTCGCTTGATGATCCGACGAGCATATCATCACTCCTCACAGCTGTAATTGTTTATTAATCAATATTGAGAGTCTCCTCCTTTTTTGTCGCCCTCTCTATATCATGTAATGTACACCTTTCCTCCAATGTCTCAGTGAAATAACATTTCAGGGCACTTTATTTCTTTTGGTAGTCGTCCATTTACTCAGATCGGAGCACACCTGCCTGGGTTTCCTGCAACTCCCTAGAGTGTGGGCTGTAAATGTGCCATTTTGTCGCTGCACTACAGACAAACGAGCGGAGTCTGATCTCACTGGTCGCATCATCACCGGATTACACACAGTCTGATCTCACTGGGCTCACCCTCCACGGGATATACCGTCTGATCTCACTGGGCCCATCCTGCCCGGGTTACACACTGTCTGATCTCACTGGTCCCATCATCACCGGATTACACACAGTCTGATCTCACTGGGCTCACCCTCCACGGGATATACCGTCTGATTTCACTGGGACCATCCTCCCTGGGATACACACAGTCTGATCTCATTGGACCCATCCTTCCAGGGTTAAATACTGTCTGATCTCACTGAGCCGAACCTCCCCGGGATACACGCTATGAAACATAGAAACATAGAATCTAGGAGCAGGAGTAGGCCATTCGGCCCGTCGAGCCTGCTCCAACATTCTATACGATCATGGCTGATCATCCAAGTCCAGTACCCTGTCCCTGCTTTAATCCCCACAGTACATATATCCCACCCTACCCCCGTAACCCCACGTATTTAATTCCCCCTAACATATCCCATCCTATCCCCATAACCCCACATATTTAATCCCCCCCTAACACTAAGGGTCAATTTATCATAGCCAAATCAACCTAACCCGCACATTTTTGGACTGTGGGAGGAAACCGGAGCACCTGGAGGAAACCCACGCAGACACGGGGAGAATGTGCAAACTCCACACAGACAGTCACCCGAGGTCCGATTCGAACCCAAGGTCCCTGGCGCTGTGAGGCACCAGTGCTAACCACTATGCCACCGTGTTGCCCTCCGCGGGATACGCACTGCTGATCTCACTGGGCCCATCCTCCCCGCGTCACACATTGTCTGATCTCACTGGTCCCTTCTACCCCGGGTTAAACACTGTCTGATCTCACTGGGCCTATCCTCCCCGGATTAAACACTGTCTGATGTCTCTGGGCCCTTCGACCCTCGTTTACATAATGATGTTTTCACTGGGCCCATCCTTCTCAGGTTGCATATTGTCTGAACTCACTGGGCCCATTCGCCCAGGGTATCAGAAATGCAGATCTCACTGGGCCCATCCTCCCCGGGTTACACAGTCTTTGAGCTCACGGGGCCCATTCTCCCCGGTTTTCAGATTCCCTGATCACACATGGATCCATCTGCCTCGGGTTACACACTGTATGATCTCATTGGGCCCATTCTGACCGTGCTAAACACTCACTGATAACACTGAGTCCATCCGCCCGAAGCACTCAATGTCTGATCTCATTTGGCCCATCCTCCCCTGGTTACAAACTGTCTGATCTCACTGGGCCCTTCCTCCCGGGGTTACACACTGTCTGATCTCACTGGGCCCATCCTCTCCGGTTTACACACTCTCTGATCGCACATGGGCCCATCCTCCCCGATTTACAAACTGCCTGACCTAACTTAGCCCATCCGCCCCGGGTTACACACTGACTGATCTCACTGGGCCCCTCCTCCGATGGTTAAACAGTTTCTGATCTCACTGGGCATTCCTCCCCGGGTTACAAACAATCTGATCTCACTGGACACATCCTCTCCGAGTAATGCACTATCTTATCTCACTGGTCCCATCGTCCCCAGGTAACACACTGTCTGATCTCACGGGACAATCCTCTCCGATTTACCTACTGTCTGATATCACTGGCCCCATTCTTCAATTTAATTAATTGCATTAATTAAAGTGTAAGACATACAGCACAGCTCGGACCCGTGGCATGCTCCTCCTGCACTATATGGGAAATCAGGGACACTTCCTGTGTCTCTGACGGCTATCTGTGCATGGAAGTGTATCCAACTGCAGCTACTGGCAGACCGCATTGCGGCGCTGGAGCAGCGAATGGATACATACTGGAGATTTCGCGATGCTGAGGACGTCGAGGATAGCACGTTTATGGAGTTGGTCACACGGCAGGTAAAGGCTGCACAGGCAGGAAGGGAATGGGTGACCACCAGGCAGATTAGTATGCGCAGTCAGGTAGTGCAGAGGTGCCCTGTGGCCATCCCCCTCTCAAACAGATACTGTTGGATATTGTTGGGGGCGATGGCTTATCGGGGGAAGGCGGCAATAGCCAACTTCCTGGCAACAGGGGTGGTTCTGGTGCACAGGTCGGGAGAAAAAAGAGCGGGAGAGCTACAGCGATAGGGTATTCTATTGTAAGGGTAATAGATAGAAGCATAGAAGATGGGAGCAGGTGTAGGCGATTCGTCCTCTCGAGTCTGCTCCGCCATTTAATAAGATCATGGCTGATCATCCAAATTCAGTACCCGTTCCCTGCTTTCTCCCCATATCCCTTTAGCTTTACGAAATATATCTATCTACTTCTTGCATGTATTTAATGAATTGCCCTCAACTGCCTTATGTGGTGGAGAATTTGACAGGTTCACCACTCTCTGGGTGAAGAAATTCCTCCTCATCTCAGTCCTAAATGGCTTATCCCTTATCCTTAGACTGTGACCATTGGTTCTGGACTCCTGCAACATCGGGAGAAACCTTCCTGCATCAAGTGTGCCTAGTCTGTTAAAATGTTATAAGTTTCAATGAGATCCCCTCTCATTCTTCGAAACTCTGGCGAATATAAGCCTACTCGACCCAATCTCTCTTCATACGTCATTCCAGCCATCCCAGGTATCAGTCTGATAAATCTTCGCTGCACACTCTCCATGGCAAGAACATCCTTCCTCAGATAAGGCGACCAAAACTGCACACAATACTCAAGGTGTGGGCTCACCAAGGCCTTGTACAACTGCAGCAAGACATCCTTGCTCCTGTACTCGAATTCTCTCGCTATGAAGGCCAACATATCATTTGCCTTCTTAACCGCCTGCTGCACCTGCATGCTTACCTTCAGCGACTGGTGCACAAGAACTCCGAGATCTCGTTGCACTTCCCCTTTTCCCAATCTATTGCCGTTCCGATAATAATCTGTCTTCCTGTTTTTGCCTCCAAAGTGGATAACCTCGCATTTATCCACATTATACTGCATCTGCCATGCATCTGCCCAATCACCCAACCTGTCCAAATCATACTGGAGTTTCTCTGCATCCTCCTCACAGCACACACGCCCACCCAGCTTTGTGTCGTCTGCAAACTTAGTGATATTACATCTAGTTCCCTCGTCTAGATCATTAATATATATTTTGAATGGCTGGGGTCCTAGCACCGATCCCTGCGATACCCCACGAGTCACTGCCTGCCACTCGGAAAAAGACACGTTTATTCCAACTCTTTGCTTCCTGTCTGCCAACCAGTTCTCTATCCAAATCAGTACCTTACCCCCCAGTCACATGTGCTTTAACTTTGCACGCTAATCTCTTGTGCGGGACCTTATCGAAAGCCTTCTGAAAGTCCAAATACACCACATTCACTGGTTCTCCCTTATCTATCCTACCAGTTACATCCTCAAAAAATTCGAGTAGATTAGTCACGCATGATTTACCTTTTCTACGTGTTGACTGTGTCCGATTCTGTCACTGTTTTCCAAGTGCTCTGCTATTACATCTTTTATAATGGACTCTAGCATTTTGCCCACTACCGATGTCAGGCTTACCGATCTGTAATTCCCCATTTTTTCTCTAGCACCTTTTTTAAATAGTGGGGTTACATTAGCTACCCTCCAATCCATGGGAACTGTTCCATACTGTATAGAATTTTGAAAGATGACCGGCAATGCATCTATTATTTCTAGGTCCACTTCCTTAAGTACCCTGGGATGTAGATTATCAGGCCATGGGGATTTATCGTTCTTCAATCCCGTCAATTACCCTAACACCATTTCCCTACAAATACTGATTTCCTTCAATTCCTCCCTCTCATTAGACCCTATGTTCCTAGACAGCTCTGGGAGTTTATTTGTGTCGTTTCTGCGGCCGCATACGAAACTCCAGGATGGTATGTTGCCTCCCTGGTGCAAGGGTAAAGGATGTCTCGGAGCGGCTCCAGGGCATTCTGGAGGGGGAGGGTAAACAGCCAGTTGCCGTGGTGCATATAGGAACCAACGATATAGGTAAAAAACTGGATGAGGCCCTAAAAGCTGAATTACGGAGTTAAGAGTTAAATTAAAAAATAGGACCTCAAAGGTAGTAAACTAAGGATTGCTACCAGTGTCACGTCCTAGTCAGAGTAGAAATAGAAGGATATTTCAGATGAATACGTGGCTAGAGGAATGTTGCAAGGGGGAGGGATTCAAATTCCTGGGACATTGGTACCGTTTAAAGGGGAGGTGGGACCAGTACATACTGGACGGTTTACATCTGGGCAGGACCGGGACCGATGTCCAAGGGGGAGTGTTTGCTGGTGCTGCTGGAGAGGGTTTAAACTAAAATGGCAGGGCGTTGGGAACCGGTGCAGGGAAACAGAGGAAAGGGAAGCAATGATAGAAGCAAAAGACAGGAAGGAGAAAAGCAAAAGTGGAAGGCAGAGAAATCAAGGGTGTAAATCGAACAGGGCCACATTAAATTATAATTTTAAAAGGACTAAGAGTGTTAGAAAATCAAGCCTGAAGGCTTTGTGTCTTAATGCGATTAGCTTCCGTAATAAGGTGGATGAATTAGCTGCGCAAATAGATGTAAACGCATATGATACAATTGGGATTATGGATGCATGTCTCCAGGTTGACCAAGGCAGGGAATTCAACATCCAGTGGTATTCAATAATGAGGAAGGACAGGCAAAAGGAAAAGGAGGTCTGGAAGCATTGCTGGTTAAAGAGTAGATTAACGCAATAGTAAGGAAGGATATTAGCTCTGATGATGTGGAATTTGTATGGGTAGAGCTGAGAAATACCATGGGGCAAAAACGTTCGTGGAAGTTGTATACAGCCCCCCAAACAGTAATGCTGAGGTGGGGGATGGCATTAAACGGGAAATTAGAGATGCGTGCAATAAGGGCACAGCAGTTATCATGGGTGACTTTAATGTACATATAGATTGGGCTAACCAAATTAGTAACAGTACTGTGGAGGAGGAATTCCTAGAGTGTATTTAGGATGGTTTCCTGGACCAATATGTTGAGGAACGAACTTGAGATCAGGCCATCTTAGACTGGGTATTATGTAATGAGAAATGATTAAATAGCAATATTGTTGAGCGAGGCCCCTTGGGGAGGAGCGATCATAATATGATAGAATTCTTCATTAAGATGGAGTATGAAGCATGTGACTCAGAGACTGGGGTCCTGAATTTAAATAAAGGAAACTACGATGGTATGAGGAGCGAGATGGCTAGGATGGATTGGGGAACGTTACTTAAAGGGTTATCGGCGGATAGGCAATTGCAAACATTTACAGATCGCATGAATGAACGACAGAATTTGTTCATCCCTGTCTGGCATAAAAATAAAACAAAAAAGGTGACTTAACCGTGGCTAAAAAGGGAAATTAGGGATAACATAAGATCCAAGGAGGGGACGTATAAATTGGCCAGAAAAATCAGCAAACCTGAGGATTGGTAGCAGTTTAGGAATCAGCAAAGGAGGACAAGAGGATTAATTAAGAGGGGGAATTAGAGTATGAGAGTAAGCTTGAAGGGAACATAAAAACTGACTGTAAAAGCTTCTATAGATAGGTGAAGAGTAAAAGATTGGTGAAGTCAAGCGTAGGTCCCTTGCAGTCAGAATCAGGGGAATTTATATTGTGGAAAAAAGAAATGGCAGACCAATTAAATACATACTTTAGTTCCGTCATGACAAAGGAGGACACAAATAACCTCCCAGAGATGTCAGGGAACATAGGGTCTAATGAAACGGAGGAACTGAATGAAATCAGTATTTGTAGGGAAATGGTGTTAGGGAAATTGACGGGATTGAAGGCCGATAAATCCCCAGGGCCTGATAATCTACATCCTAGGGTATTTAAGGAAGTGGCCCTAGAAATGGTAGATGCATTGCTGGTCATCTTCCAAAATTCTATAGACTCGGGCACAGTTCGCATGGATTGGAGGGTAGCTAATGTAAAACGGGGATTATACACCGTTAAGCCGGACATCGGTGCTGGGGAAAATGCCAGAGTCCATTAAAAAATAAGTAATAGCAGAGCACTTGGAAACCAGTGACAGGATCGGACAAAATCAACATGGATTTACAAAAGGTAAATCGTGCTTGACTAATCAACTGGAATTTTTTGAGGATGTAACTGGTAGAATAGATAAGACATAACCAGTGGATGTGGTGTATTCGGGCTTTCAGAAGGCTTTCGATAAGGTCCCGCATAAGAGATTAGCGTACAAAGTTAAAGCACATGGGATTGGGGGTAAGGTACTGATTTTGATTACACTGGGCTCATCCTCTCGGGCTTGCACACTGTATGATCTCACTGGGCCCATCCTCACCGGGTTACGCACTGTCTGATCTCACTTAGCCATCTTCCCGGTTTACACACTGTCTGATTTCACTGGGCCCATCCTCCCCGGGTTACACACTGTCTGACTTCACTGGGCCCTTCCTACCCGGGTTACACACGGTCTGATCTCACTGGGCTCATCCACCCCGGGTTACACACTGCCTGATCTCACTAGGCCCATCCTCCCCTGTTAACAAACTGTTCTATCTCTCTGGGCCATCCTCCCAGGTTACGCACTTTCTGATCTCACTGGGCATATCCTCCCCTGGTTACCAACTCTATGATATCACTCGGCCCATCCTCCCCATGTTACACACTGTCTGATCTCACTGGGCCCAATTTACACAGGCTTACACACTGTCTAACCTCACTGGGCCCATCCTCGCCAGGTTAGACACTGTCTCATCTCACTGGGCCAATCCTCCCAGGATTACAAACTGATTGCTTTCACTGGGCCCATCCTCCCAGGAGTAAACTCTGTCTGCTCCCAGTGGGATTATCCTCCCCGGGTTATACAGTCTGATCTCACTGGACCCAAACTCCCCGGATTACAAACTGTCTGATTTCACCGGGCCCATCCTCCCCGGTTTACACACTGTTTCATATCACTGGGCCCGTCCTCCCCGGGTCAGACAAATTCTGCTCTCACAAGACCCATCCTCCCCGGTTACACACTGTCTAATCTCACTGGACCCAACCTCCCCGGTTTATAAATTGCATTATCTCACTGGGCTCCTCCTACCTGGGATAAACACTGTCTGATATCACTGGTCCCATCCACCGCATGTTACACACTGTCTCATCTCACTGGACCAATCATCACAGGATTACAAACTGTTTGCTCTCACTGGGCCCATCCTCCCAGGATATACACTGTCTGATCTCACTGGAGCCAACCTCCCCGGGTTACAAACTGTGTGATCTCACTGGGCCCATTCTCCCCGGGTTACACTCTGTCTGATTTCACTGGGACCATCCTCCCAGGGTTACACACTGTCTGACTTCACTGGGCCCTTCCTACCTGGGTTACACACTGCCTGATCTCACTAGGCCCATCCTCCCCTGGTAACAAACTGTTCTATCTCACTGGGCCATCCTCCCAGGTTACGCACTTTCTGATTTCACTGGGCATATCCTCCCCTGGTTACCAACTCTATAATATCACTCGGCCCATCCTCCCCATGTTACACACTGTCTGATCTCACTGGGCCCAATTTACACAGGCTTACACACTGTCTAACCTCACTGGGCCCATCCTCGCCAGGTTAGACACTGTCTCATCTCACTGGGCCAATCCTCCCAGGATTACAAACTGATTGCTTTCACTGGGCCCATCCTCCCAGGAGTAAACTCTGTCTGCTCCCAGTGGGATTATCCTCCCCGGGTTATACAGTCTGATCTCACTGGATCCAAACTCCCCGTATTACAAACTGTCTGATTTCACCGGGCCCAGCCTCCCCGGTTTACACACTGTTTGATCTCACTGGGCCCGTCATCCCCGGGTCAGACAAATTCTGCTCTCACAAGACCATTCCGGTTACACACTGTCTAATCTCACTGGACCCAACCTCCCCGGTTTATAAATTGTATTATCTCACTGGGCTCCTCCTACCTGGGATACACACTGTCTGATATCACTGGGCCCATCCACCGCATGTTACACACTGTCTCATCTCACTGGACCAATCATCACAGGATTACAAACTGTTTGCTCTCACTGGGCCCATCCTCCCCAGGATATACACTGTCTGATCTCACTGAGCCAACCTCCCGGGTTACAAAACTGTGTGATCTCACTATGCCCATCCTCTCCGGGTTACACACTGACTGGATTCTTGGCCCATCCCCCCCGGTTACACCACTGTCTGATCTCACTGGGCCATCCTCCCCGGGTTACACACTGGCTGATCTCACTGGGCCCATGCTGCCCGGGATACACACTGTCTGATCTCACTGGGACCATCCTCCCCGGGTTACACACTGTCTGATCTCACTGGGCCAAACCTCCCCGTGTTACACAATGTCTGATCTGACAGGACGCCTACTCCCCGGGTTACACACTGTCTGATCTCAATGGGCCCATCCTCCCCGGGTAACAAACTGTCCGATCTCACTGGGACATCCTCCCGGGTTACACACTGTCTGATATCACTGGGCCCATCCACCGCATGTTACACACTGTCTCATCTAACTGGGCTAATCATGCCAGGATTACACACTGTCTACTCTCACTGGACCCAACATCCCCGGGTTTCAAACTGTTTGCTCTCACTGTCCCGTCCTCCCAGGATAACCCGCAGTCTGCTCACACTGGGACCATCCTCCCGGGATATACACTGTCTGATCTCACTGGAGCCAACCTCCCCGGGTTACAAACTGTGTGATCTCACTGGGCCCATTCTCCCCGGGTTGCACTCTGTCTGATCTCACTGGGCCAAACCTCCCCGGGTTGCACACTGTCTGATCTCACTGGGACGATTCTCCCCGGGTTACACTCTGTCTGATTTCACTGGGACCATCCTCCCAGGGTTACACACTGTCTGACTTCACTGGGCCCTTCCTACCTGGGTTACACACTGCCTGATCTCACTAGGCCCATCCTCCCCTGGTAACAAACTGTTCTATCTCACTGCGCCATCCTCCCAGGTTACGCACTTTCTGATATCACTCGGCTCATCCTCCCCATGTTACACACTGTCTGATCTCACTGGACCCAATTTACACAGGCTTACACACTGTCTAATCTCACTGGGCCCATCCTCTCCAGGTTAGACACTGTCTGATCTCACTGGGCCCATCCTCCCAGGATTACAAACTGATTGCTTTCACTGGGCCCATCCTCCCAGGAGTAAACTCTGTCTGCTCCCAGTGGGATTATCCTCCCCGGGTTATACAGTCTGATCTCACTGGATCCAAACTCCCCGTATTACAAACTGTCTGATTTCACCGGGCCCAGCCTCCCCGGTTTACACACTGTTTGATCTCACTGGGCCCGTCATCCCCGGGTCAGACAAATTCTGCTCTCACAAGACCCATCCTCCCCGGTTACACACTGTCTAATCTCACTGGACCCAACCTCCCCGGTTTATAAATTGCATTATCTCACTGGGCTCCTCCTACCTGGGATAAACACTGTCTGATATCACTGGGCCCATCCACCGCATGTTACACACTGTCTCATCTCACTGGACCAATCATCACAGGATTACAAACTGTTTGCTCTCACTGGGCCCATCCTCCCAGGATATACACTGTCTGATCTCACTGGAGCCAACCTCCCCGGGTTACAAACTGTGTGATCTCACTATGCCCATCCTCTCCGGGTTACACACTGACTGGATTCATTGGCCCATCCCCCCCGGGTTACACACTGTCTGATCTCACTGGGCCCATCCTCCCCGGGTTACACACTGGCTGATCTCACTGGGCCCATGCTGCCCGGGTTACACACTGTCTGATCTCACTGGGACCATCCTCCCCGGGTTACACACTGTCTGATCTCACTGGGCCAAACGTCCCCGTGTTACACAATGTCTGATCTGACAGGACGCCTACTCCCCGGGTTACACACTGTCTGATCTCAATGGGCCCATCCTCCCCGGGTAACAAACTGTCCGATCTCACTGGGACATCCTCCCGGGTTACACACTGTCTGATATCACTGGGCCCATCCAGCGCATGTTACACACTGTCTCATATCACTGGGCTAATCATGCCAGGATTACACACTGTCTACTCTCACTGGACCCAACATCCCCGGGTTTCAAACTGTTTGCTCTCACTGTCCCGTCCTCCCAGGATAACCCGCAGTCTGCTCACACTGGGACCATCCTCCCGGGATATACACTGTCTGATCTCACTGGAGCCAACCTCCCCGGGTTACAAACTGTGTGATCTCACTGGGCCCATTCTCCCCGGATTACACACTGTCTGATCTCACTGGGCCCATCCTCCCCGGGTTACACACAGTCTGATCACACTGGGCCCATCCATCCAAGGGTTACACACTGTCTGATCTCCCTGGATCCAACCTCCCCGGATTTAGAAACTGTTTGATCACACTGGTCCCATCCATCCCGGGTTACACACAGTCTGGTCTCACTGGGCCCATCCTCCCCGAGTTACACACTGTCTGATCTCACTGGTCCCGTCCTCCCCGGGTCACACACTGTCTGATCACACTGGGCCCATCCTCCTCGGGTTACACAATGTCTGATCTCACTGCGCCCATCCTCCCGGGTTACACACTGTCTGATTTAACTGGGCCCATCCTCCGCGAGTTACACACTGTCTGATCTCACTGGGCCAATTATCCCCGGGTTACAAACTGTCTAATCCCAAAAGACCCATCCTCCTCGGGTTACACATTCACTGATCACACTTAGCCCATCCATCCCGGGTTACACACAGTCTGATCTCACTGGGACCATCCTCCCGTGGTTAAACACTGTCCAATCTCACTGGGCCCATCCTCCCCGGGTTACACACTGTCTGATCTCATTGGACCATCCTCCTCGGGTTACACAGTGTCTGATCTCACTGGGCCCATCCTCCTCGGGTTACACAGTGTCTGATCTCACTGGGCCCATCCTCCCCGGGTTATACACTGTCTGATCTCACTGGACCCATCTCCACGGGTTACACACGGTCTGATCTCACTGGGCCCATCCTCCCCGGGCTACACACTGTCTGATCTCACTGGGCCCATCCTCCCCGGGCTACACAATGTCTGATCACACTGGGCCCATCCTCCCCGGGTTAGACACTGTCTGATCTCACTGGGCCCATCCTCCCTGGGCTACACATTGTCTGATCTCACTGTAACAATCCTCCCTGGGCTGCACACTTCTTCTACTTCTCTGTGCTGTTTTACTCTCCGATATTTCTATCATGTGTTAATTTTCTGAAATCAATATTAACCATCGTTCCCATAAACGCTCTCTCAAATATTCCAAGCTGCAAAAATGAGTCTTATTTTGTCACCAACAACCAATCCTCCGCTATTAGTAAAGGCGAGTCAAAGGTTAAACTAGAATTTTGACATCTTATGTGCAACAGGAAATGAATGTGACAGGACATGAGTTTGACCAACATTAAGTGTGACGCTCACAGGATGTGTGCGGTGCGAATAAGACTTTTAATGTATTATTTTTCAATCTCGAAGGCCTGGCGCATACTAAGACAGATGGACTGGAAAGTCTTCTCACTGCGAATTTTTGGAAGAAGCCAGATAGTCAAAGGACATGTGCGAATATTCATGCACCGCCCCCAGTACTGGGAGTAAGGAATAGCATGTGGAATAATATTCTCTGTTGAAAAGGAACTGAAATAAGCCTTATCAATATAAGAAATGTGTTATTAAACCATTACAATAAGAAGTCTTACGAATTATATATATCTATTAACCTAGTGCTCAAAAGTAATATAATGGAAACATTGGTGTCCCCAGTGATCTCTATTGGGCATTCAACTTTTAAATATTATATAAATGACTTGGGTGAAGGACGACAGAGCCGTATTTCTAAATTTGCTGACGACACTAAGTTAGTTCGCACAGTAAGCATTGCAGAATGGCAGAGACAATCTGGAAACAGGAAGCTAGTGACTGCTAACTGGACCTCCATGCTTTGTTATAAGTCGATTAAAGTCTTGCTTTATGTTCAACAAAGTGCGTAGTGAGTCTTTATTATGTCACAGGGCACTGAATTTGGATGATCAGCCATGATCTCATTAAATGGCGGAGCAGGCTCGAGGGGCCGAAAGGCATACTCCTGCTCATATCTTCTATGTTTCTATGTTTCTCCCAGGGTTACACATTGTCTGATCTCACTGGGACCATACTCCTCGGGTTACACATTGTCTGATCTCACTGGGCCCATCCTCCCTGGGCTGCACATTGTCTGATCTCACTGGACCCATCCTCCCCGGGTTAAACACTGTCTGATCTCACTGGGGTCCATCCTCCCCGGGTTACACACTTTCTCGTCTCACTGAACTCATCCTCCCCGGGTTACACACTGTCTGATCTCCCTGGGGCCCATGCTGCCTGTGTTACAGACTGTCTGATCTCACTGGACCCATCCTCCCCTGGTTACACACTGTCTGATCTAAGTGGTCCCATCCTCCCCGGGTTACACACTGTCTGTACTCACTGGACCCATCCTCCCCGGGTTACTCACTGTCTGTACTCACTGTACCCATCCTCCCCGGGTTACACAGTGTCTGATCTCACTGGGCCCATCCTTCCCGGGTAACACACTGTTTAAAGTCCTTGTGACCACCCTGTTTATAATGTTCGCTAGGACATTGATCCTAGCACGGTTCAGGTGGAGCCCATCCCAACAGTGCAGTGCCTTCCTGTCCAAGTACAGGCGCCAGTACCGCATGAAATGGAACCCTTCCTTCGCACACCATTCTTCAGTCACGTATTCATCTCCCAAACCTGCTTATCGCTACACCAATTTACACGTAGCTCGGTTAATAATCCAGAGATTACAACCCTTGGTGTCGTCTTTATTTTAATTAAGCTCCTTGTTCCTGGTACTCCCCAAACAGGACCCCCTGCCTACTCTTTCCTATGGTGTTGTGCCCTACATCGACAACAACGACTGGATCCTCCACCTCCTTCTTCAATATTCGTTCAAACCGTTTTGCGATGCCCCTCACCCTGGCATCATGTAGGCAACATACCATGTGGGTCTCTCGAACCTGCTTACAAAGGAAGCCAAGCTATCTGTCCCCCTAATTATTGAATCCCCTACAACTGCCACATTACGTTTCCCCTCCTGCTCATCCTCCTCCCCCCTTTGGACAGCTCCAAATGTGCCCTGGTCAGCATTCCGGCTTTCCTTCCCACAGTCTTTATCCTTAGTTAGAAGTTGTCACAGTTCGCATGTACATTGTATCTGTTGTGTAGGACCAGTTTCTGCAGATCCTCGTTCTCTATCTCATCTGGTTTTCCCTTACTCTGTACACTATCGGTGACATCAACCCCGTTCTGAACCTGCACCTCTCTGCGAGGCATGACCGAAGTCTGAAGGAAACTGTCCAGTTACTCTTCCCCCTCCCTTATATGTCCAAGTGTCACCAACTCGCACTCCAGCTCCATGAACCTGAGCCGGAGTGATTCGAGATGGAGAAATCTACTGCAAACATATTCCCTCCGGACAGGCTCGCTGTCCACAAAACTCCCACATACTGTAGTCCATACTCACAACCTGTTCTGCCATATCTTATTCTAAATTATTTATATCTAATTTTTAGTCTGTTCTACGTATTTTTTACAAACTAACTTGCACTAAGCACCAAAACACTGGACAAAATACCTGGTGCAATGTTAAAAGCAGTATAATGTCAATATTATGGGGACCATAAAGCTAGTTTATTTCCCAGTTGGTGCTGCCGGCGAGGAGCCTCGCCCACTGACACTGCACACCGGGGAATGGCGGATTCTCAGCCCACAGTTTTCTGTCCATTAACCATCAGCAGCGCACTCGCGATTTACTGATGTGTGTCGCCAGTGGATAGGCTCGCCAGCACTAATGCAAGTTAAAAAAATTATCATAGAGTCATAGAATGATGCAACACAGAAGGAGGCCATTCGCCCCATCGTGCCCGGGCAGGTTCTTTCATAGACCTATCCAATTACTCCCACTACCCGGCTCTTTCTCCATAGCCCAGTAAACATTTTCCCTTCAAGTATTTATCCAATTCACTTTTTAATGTTACGACTGAATCTGCTTTCAGGCATTACATTCCAGATCACAATAACTCGCTGCGTACAAACATGTTTCCTCATGTCACGTCTGGTTCTTTTGCCATTCACCTTAAACCTGTGCCCTCTGGTTACCGACACTTCTGCCACTGGAAACAGTTTCTCTTTAGTTACTTTATCAAAACTGTTCATGACTTTGAACACAACTATCAAATCTTAACCTTCGCTGCTGTAGCTATCGTGACTTCACAATTCGACATTTCTTTAGTTATCAACAACAGTAACTTGCATTTATATAGCGCCTTTAATGTAGCAAAACGTCCCAAGTCGCTTCACAGGTGCGTTATCAATAACATTTGACACCCAGAATGGAGATATTAGGGCAGATGACCAACAGCGTGGTGAACGGTATAGCTTTAAAGAGCGCCTTATACAATGAGAGAAAGGTAGAGAGGTGGAGATACCTAGGGATGGAATTCCAGAGATTAGGGCCTTGGCAGCAGGAGGCACGGCCGCTAATGGTGGGCCGATGAAAATTGGAGATGCGCACGAGGCCAGAATTGGAGGGGTGCAGAGATCTGGGAGGATTGCAGGGCTATAGTAAATTAGAGTGGGAGGCAGAGGCGAGGTCATGGAGGGACTTGACAACAAGGATGACAATTTTACATCAAGGCATTGTCCGACCGGGAGCCAATGTAGGTAATCCGGCACAGGGGCCATGGGTGAACGGGACTTGGTGCGAGTTAGGATATGATCAGCAGAGTTTTGAATGAGTTCAAGTTTACGGAGGATGCATGGTGGGAGGCCGGCTAGGAGAGCATTGGAATAGTCGAGTCTGGAGGTAGCAGAGGCAATTCATGAGGTTTTCAGCTTTTTCTGCTTTTATTTCTAATATTATTGCTAATTCCCATTTCAGACGATATTCTGTGTTTTACTTGGTTTGGGTTCTTACCATGTCAGAATACACTGGGAATCTGATGCTGTGTATCTGACGTTGATTTTGGAAGCACATTCCCTGCTTGCTTTGACCGGTGTTGTTCTACTTCTGTATTGTGTGTGTCTGTAACCAATAATAAAAACCCGGTGTTTAATGTCTTTCACCGTCCCCAGTACTAAACACTGGGGATGTCCAAAGGTAATGAAGCTGTGCTCAGCATTCACTATCGGACAACACTCCATAACCAATGGCCACAGGCCGGGCTGATCTTTGAAGTTATCACCTGCATTGTCTTCAATAAATTGAGTATAATTAGCTTCTTTGTTTAATCTTTCACCTTGATTTTTAACCAGATGCGGCATTTTAACATTGAGATCTGATGGTGTCGGTGTGAGTTCAGCCCCACCTAATAAACCATCTGCTGGGCCCTGCCCCAGACTGGAGTCACCACTTCGACCAAACCCCTTTACTCTAAAATACACAAGATTCGCTGTGACTGTGTGTTAACGACAGAAACTGATCTGACTTCACATCCCATTGCACGGCCTCTTGCTGGATAATTGTGCTCAGTGGTCAGACTCTCCTCGTCTCATTCTCACCATTTCCTGCCTCACCTTGTAACCATTGTGGACTGTCAATGGGACTTTGTCTTACCTTTATCTCCAGTCGATCTCTGGAAGCTCTTTGAATCGGAAGGGTTCTCTCTGGTTGGTGCTCTCACAATCCTGTGCTGGTTCATCGCCTGTTGTTCCTCAGTCTACAATCCCTGTTTACTTCCAGCTGTGCATCTTTCTCAATCACTACATCATTCATCGGGTAATCTAATTCTGGCAGGGCTGAAAAGGAGAACAATATTGAAGGTGTGGAGTGGAATGTAATATAAACTTATCCCATAGTTATTCGTAAAAACGAAAAATATTGAATTAAAAAAATGATGTCCGCAGTGACAGACTTCTCATATAACGGCCGCGCGTTTTCCAGGAGTAGCTCACATTTTGGAGACTTTCTCCTCGATTTGAAATCACTGCCCATTCCTTTATATTCCTGGCTGAATTCCATCCAGGACACATCCGCCCAGCTTCCACGTGTCTTTCTTTCGCTCATGTTTTGCTTTCTTTCAGTGGCATCTCAGGCAGAGAGAGCTGACAGACAATATACTCAGCTCACACAACTCAGCAACTTTCCTGGAGCCTTGACCTGTTTTAGCTACACTGAGAACGGGATTCCACTTCCTACGTCAGAGCTCTCTACTTTGTCTGAAGAGATAACAATTAAGATCAAATTCCCTCTCAATTCCCATCTGATTATCTACGCCATCTGGAGAACGGACCGTTAAATATTATAGTTACCGCCCGCCTTCTGTCAGCTCCTTTATTCGGACTTTAGCCGATCAGCTCCCTTCATGTACGGTTACATTTTTCTTCATTTTCAGCAACGGATTGTCCGATTTCACAGGTCAAACACACAACGCCCACGGCGCTGATGTTTCGGCAGAATGAAATAATCTGTATTGTCCCATATCCCGAGCCACACTCACCCTCCCACAGGAGACACTGGATCCCGATCAGGAGCAGGAACACTGGCTGACATTTACACTCGCGGGTCTGGAGAACCCAATGGGAATTGCAGCGGTACTCCCGTCACTGCCGCACTGAGTGCCGCTAAATCAGTACAGATCATGGGCAGGTCCATTTCCCAGTTAACTCCCAGCATTCCCTGCAATAACTGACAGCTATTCCCTCCCAGAGCCGCTCCCAGGGATACAATCCCTGCTTATTTCACACACCGCCAGGTTTATGCCCTGTTGAATACTGCGCTTTATGAAACTCTGTCTCGCTACAGTTTAGAACAGGAAATCCATTGCTGTATCTGACACTGTCTCCCGGATTGCCGGGATAACAGTGGGACCAATCGCTGCCAGGATCCGCCAACTCTTCAGGTTCAGGGCTGAGTATTTTAGTTTTATTTTGTCACCTACCACGGAGCGCCGGTTCAGGCCGCCTGGACTTCCTGGAAATCACAAATATTGGAGCAGAAATTTGCCGTTTCCTCTCTGCGCTTAAGACAAACAGATGCTGTCTGATCGCACAGCGCCCATCCTCCCGGGTTACACACTGTCTGATCTCACTGGGCCCATTCTCCCCGGGTTACACACTGTCTGATCTCACTGGGCCCATCCTCCCCGGGGTACACACTGTCTGATCTCACTGGGCCCATCCTCCCCGGGTTACACACTGTTTATCTCACTGGGCCCATCCTCCCCGGGTTACACACTGTCTGATCTCACTGGGCCCATCCTCCCAGGGTTACACACTGTCTGATCTCACTGGGCCATCCTCCCCGGGTTACACACTGTCTCATCTCACTGGGCCCATCGTCCCCCGGTTACACGCTGTCTGATCTCACTGGGCACATCCTCCCCGGGTTACACACTGTCTGATCTCACTGAGCCCATCCTCCCCGGGTTACAAACTGTCTGATCTCACTGGGCCCATCCTCCCCGGGGTACACACTGTCTGAGCTCACTGGGCCCATCCTCCCCGGGTTGCACACTGTCTGATCTCACTGGGCCCATCCTCCCCGGGTTACACACTGTCTCATCTCACTGGGCCCATCCTCCCAGTGTTACACACTGTCTGATCTCACTGGGCCCATCCTCCCCGGGTTACACACTGTCTGATTTATCTGGGCCCATCCTCCCCGGGTTTCACACTGTCTGATCTCACTGGGCACATCCTCCCAGGGTTACAAACTGTCTGATCTCACTGGGCCCATCCTCCCCGGGTTACACACTGTCTCATCTCACTGGGCCCATCCTCCCAGTGTTACACATTGTCTGATCTCATGGGCCCATCCTCCACGGGTTTCACACTGTCTGATCTCACTGGGCACATCCTCAAAGGGTTACACACTGTCTGAATACACTGGGCCCATCCTCCCCGGGTTACACACTGTCTGATCTCACTGGGCCCATCCTCCCCGGGTTACATACTGTCTGATCTCACTGGGCCCATCCTCCCGAAGTTACACAGTGCCAGATCTCACTGGGACATTCCTCCCCGGGTTACACACTGCCTGATCTCACTGGGCCCATCCTCCCCGGGTTACATACTGTCTGATCTCACTGGGCCCATCCTCCCCGGGTTACACACTGTCTGATCTCACTGGGCCCATCCTCCCGAAGTTACACAGTGTCAGATCTCACTGGGCCATTCCTCCCCGGGTTACACACTGCCTGATCTCACTGGGCCCATCCTCCCCGGGTTACACACTGTCTGATCTCACTGGGCCCATCCTCCCCGTTTGAACACTGCCTGATCTCACTGGGCCCATCCTCCCCGGGTTATACACTGTCTGCTGTCACTGGGCCCAGCCTCCCCAGGTTACACACTGTCTGATCTCACTGGGCCCATCCTCCCCAGGTTACACACTGCCTGATCTCACTGAGCCCATGCTCCCCGGGTTACACACTGCCTGATCTCACTGGGCCCATCCTCCCCGGGTTACACACTGCCTGAACTCACTGGGCCCATCCTCCCCGGGCTACAGTCTGACTGATCGCACTGGGCCCATCCTCCCCGGGTTACACACTGTCCGATCTCACTGGACTCATCCTCTCCGGGTTACACACTGTCTGATCTCAAAGGCCCATCCTCCCCTGGTTACACATTGTCTGGTCTCTCAGGGCCCATCCTCCCCGGGTTACACACTGTCTGATCTCACTGGGCCCAGCATCCCCGGGCTACACAGTGTCTGATCTCACTGGGCCCATCCTCCCCGGGTTACACACTGTCTGATCACACTGGGCCCATCTCCCCCGGGTTACAAACTGTCTGATCCCACTGGGCCCATCCTCCCCTGGGTATATTTTGTCTGAAATCACTGGGGCCATCCTCCCCAGGTTACAGTGTTTGATCTAACTGGGCCCAACCTCCCCGGGTTACTCACTGTCTGATCTCACTGGGCCCATCCTTCCCGGGTTACACACTGTCTGATCTCACTGGGCCCATCCTCCCGTGGGTACATTTTCTCTGAAATCACTGGGCCCATCCTCCCCGGGTTACACACTGTCTGATCTCACTGGGCCCATCCTCCCTGGGTTACTAACTGTCTGATCTCACTGGGCCCATCCTCCCTGGGTTACACACTGTCTGATGTCACTGGGCCCATCCTCCCCGGGTTACACACTGTCTGATCACACTGGGCCCATCATCCCCGGGTTACACACTGTCTGATCTCACTGGGACAAACCTCCCCGAGTTACATCCTGTTTGATCACACTGTGCCCATCCTACCCTGGATGCAACCTGTCTGATATCACTGGGACAATCCTCTCCGTGTTACACACTGACTGATCTCACTTGCTCCATCTCCCCCGGGTTACAAACTGTCTGATCCCACTGGGACCATCCTCCCCTGGGTACATTTTATCTGAAATCACCGGGGCCATCCTCCCCGGGTTACAGTGTTTGATCTCACTGGGCCCATCCTCCCCGGGATACTCACTGTCTGATCTCACTGGGCCCATCCTCCCCGGGTTACACACTGTCTGATCTCACTGGGCCCATCCTCCCCGGGTTACACATTGCCTGATCTCACTGGGCCCAGCATCCCCGGGTTACACACTGTCTGATTACACTGGGCCCATCATCCCCGGGTTACACACTGTCTGATCTCACTAGGACAATCCTCCCCGAGTTACATCCTGTTTGATCACACTGGGCCCATCCTACCCTGGATACAACCTGTCTAATTTCACTGGGACCATCCTCTCCGAGTTACACACTGACTGATCTCACTTGCTCCATCTCCCCCGGGTTACAAACTGTCTGATCCCACTGAGCCCATCCTCCCCTGGGTACATTTTATCTGAAATCACTGGGGCCATCCTCCCCGGGTTACACACAGTCTGATCTCACTGGGCCCATCCTCCCCGGGTTACACACTGTCTGATCTCACTGGGCCCATCCTCCCCGGGTTACACATTGTCTGATCTCACTGGGCCCATCCTCCCCGGGTTACACACTGCCTGATCTCACTGAGCCCATCCTCCCCGGGTTACACACTGTCTGATCTCACTGGGCCCATACTCCCCGGATTACACACTGTCTGATCTCACTGGGCCCATCCTCCCCGGGTTACACACTGTCTGATATCACTAGGCCCATCCTCCCCGGGGTACACACTGTCTGATCACACTGGACCCATCATCCCCGGGTTACACACTGTCTGATCTCACTGGGGGACTGAGTGTGTTGAGTTACAAAGCGGGTCTGTGACACTGTGAAGCCCCTCCCTCCCTCCCTCGCTGTGATCTGAACTCTGGGCTGAGCAGCCGCGCTGTCAGGCCGCGTGCTGAATGGAGCCGAGTTCCCTCAGTCACAGAGCGCGGCCCTTGTAACCCGGGCAACCATCCTGTTTCTTACCGTCACTCACACACCGGCCCGCGCAGCCCGGCCCGGCACACAGCAAACCCCGCCCACTGCACATCCCCGGATCAGCAAGAGAGCGACAGTGCGCCTGCGCGGAGAGCAAGGAGCGAGAATGAATCACTGCAGCGCCACCGGTGGCGGGAGGACTACACAGCAACAGGAGAAGGCCATTCAGCCCCTCCAGCCAGTTCCACCATTCAATTAGACGATGGCTGATCTGTGTCTTAACCCCATGGACCTGCCTTGGCTCCATAACCCTTAATGCCCAACAAACATCTATTAATCTCAGTTTTGACATTTTTAATTGACCCCCAGCCTCAACAGATTGTTGGGGGAAGAGTTCCAGATTGCCACCGCCCTTTGTGTGAAGAAATGCTTTCCACCATCCAAGGGGAACTAGATAAGTACCTGAAGGAAAATAACTTGCAGGGCTACGGGGAAAGAGCGGGTGATTGAGCTGAAGTGCTCTTGTAGAGAGCCGGCACGGGCTCAACGGGTCAAATGGCCTCCTACTGTGCTGTAACAATGATTCTATCACCCCTTAATGGCCTAGATTATTTATTGAGAGCTGGATCTGAAATATATTTGAGTGTCTGGAACTACCTTAACACGCAGTAGAATATTGATATTGTGGGGAACATAAAGGTCAGTTCTTTCCAAGTTGGTGCTGGGGGCGGGGAGACAGTTAATATCTGCTGGGCTCTTGGATCAAACCCCTTCCAATCTTACAACACAGGAGGCCATTCTGCCCACGGTGCCTGTGCCGGCTCTTTGAAAAGATGTCCAAACTAGTCCCACACCCCATCTTTCTCCCCATAACCCTGCAAATTCATCCTCTTCAAGTACAGGTCCAATTACCTTTGGAAAGTTCCCATGGAATTTGTTTCCATCAGGTTATCATGTGGTGCATTCCAGATCTTAAACCGGTGTGTACAACAAATTCTCCTAATTTCCCCTCCAGTTCTTTTGTCAATTATTTTAAAACTGTGACGTTTCGTTAACGCCCCACTTGCCAGAGGAAACATTTCTTCCTACTTGCTCGATCAAAAACTCTCACGATTTCGAATATCTCTGTTCGCTCTTCCCTTAACCTTCTCTGCTCTAAAGGCAACAATCCCAGCTTCTCCGATCTCTCCACATAATTGAAGTCCGTCATCCCTGGTGTCATCCTGGTAAACCACCTCTGTACCCTCTCCATGGCCTTGGCATCCTTCCTAAAGTGCGGTGCCCAGAATTGTACACAATACTCCAGCACAACCAGTGATTTGTTTTTGTCTTCAATGCCCCATTTACAAAGCAAAATATCGCACGCACTCTCTAAAATGCCTCATCAACTTATCCCGTCACCTTCAAAGATTTCTGAATATTCATCCCCAGATCCCTTTGCTATTCCCACCCCCTCAAAATATGACAATCAAGTCTGTTCACACTGATCCGCATTAAATAGCATCTGCCATGTGTCTGCCCATTTCACCAGATTGTCTGTGTCTTTCTGAAGTCTGCTATTATCCAGCTCACCATTTACAAGAGTCAAACTTTGTATCATCAGCAAACCTCGAAGGTTCACTCCCTATACCGAAGTCCAGGTCATTTAAAATATAAGGAAACCAAAGGTCCCAAATCCGACCCCTGGATGACCCAATGCAGACTTCTCTCCAGTCAGAAAAACATCCGTTCACCACTGCTCTCTGCCTCCTATCACTCAGACAATTAGGAACCCAATTTACCACCGTCCCTTTAATACCATGTCCATCTCAGTGTGTATCTGAGTCAATGGGACTCTCTCTGACCTTTCTCCCCAGTCCATCTCCAGGACCAGTGTGTATCTGAGTCAATGGGACTCTCTCTGACCTTTCTCCCCGGTCCATCTCCAGGACCATTGTGTATCTGAGTCAATGGGACTCTCTCTGACCTTTCTCCCCGGTCCATCTCCAGGACCAGTGTGTATCTGAGTCAATGGGACTCACTCTTACCTTGCTCCGCAGTCGATCTCCAGGACCAGTGTGTATCTGAGTCAATGGAACTCCCTCTGACCTTTTTCCCCAGTCGATCTCCAGGACCAGTGTGTATCTGAGTCAATGGGACTCCCTTTGACCTTTCTCCCCAGTCCATCTCCAGGACCAGTGTGTATCTGAGTCAATGGGACTCTCTCTGACCAATCTCCCAGATCCATCTCCAGCACCAGTGTGTATCTGAGTCAATGGGACTCACTCTTACCTTGCTCCGCAGTCGATCTCTGGAAGCTCTTTGAATCGGAAGGGCTCTCTCTGGTTGGTGCTCTCACAATCCTGTGCTGGTTCACCTGCTGCTCCTCAGTCTACAATCCATGTTTACTTCCAGCTGTGGACCTTCCTCAATCACTCCATCATTCACCGGGAGATCTAATGATGGCCTTTCTCCCCAGTCCATCTCCATAGGCAATGGCTAACATTTAAGGAACAAATGCATGAATTGTAACAGTTATAGTTTCCTTTCTGGCGCAAAAACACTTGATAGAATTCTTCATTAAGATGGAAAGTGAAAAAGTCCGATCCGAAACTAGGGTCCTAAATCTAAACAAAGGAAACTACAAAGGTATGAGGAGTGAGTTGGCTATGAGATTGGGGAGCTTCATTAAAAGGCATGACGGTGGATAGGCAATGGCTAACATTTAAGGAACGAATGCATGAATTGCAACTGTTGAACATTCCTTTCTGGCACAAAAACACAAAAGGAAAAGCGGCCCAACCATGGCTAACAAAATCAATTAAGGATAGTATTAGATCCAAAAAGGAGTCATATAAAGTTGCCAGAAAAAGTAGCAAGCCTGAGGATTGGGAGCAGTTTAGAGTTCAGCAAAAAAAGGACCAAGAGATTGATTAAGAGGGGAAAAAGAGAGTATGAGAGTAAACTGGCAAGGAACAGAAAAGCAGACGGTAAAAGCTTCTAAAAGTATGTAAAAAGTTAAAGATTAATGAAGACAAATGTAGGTCCCTTACAGGCTGAGACAGGAGAAATTATAATGGGGAATATGGAAATGGCAGAGCAATTAAACAAATACATTGTGTCCTCTTCCATGAAGACAGAACCAAATAACTTCCCAGAAATGCTAGGGAATGAAGGGTCTAGTGAGAAGGAAGAATTAAAGGCAATTAGTATTAGTAAAAAAAGTGCAGGATAAATTAATGAGACTGAAAGCCAATAAATCCCCAGTGCCTGATAATCTGTATCCCAGAGTACAAATAGAGTTAGCCATTGAAATATTGGATGCATTGGTTGTCATCTTCCATAATCTATAGAATTTTGGAACAGTTCCTGCCGATTGGAGGGTGGCAAATGTAACCCCACTATTTAAAACAGGAGGGATAGAGAAAACAGGGAACTACAGACCGGATAGCCGAACATCAGTAGTAGGGAAAATGCTAGAGTCTAATATAAAGGATGTGATAACAGGACACTTAGAAAATATCAACGGGATTAGACAAAGTCAACCTGGATTTATGAAAGGGAAATCGTGTTTGACAAACCTTCTGGAGTTTTTTGAGGATGTAACTGGTAGAATAGATAAGGGAGAACCAGTGGATGTGGTTAATTTGGATTTTCAGAAGGCGTTTGATAAAGTCCCACATAAGAGGTCAGTGTCCAAAATTAAAGCACATGGGATTGGGGGTAATATACTGGCATGGATTGAAAATTGGTTAACAGACAGGAAACAGAGTAGAAATAAATGGCTCTTTTTCGGGGTGGCAGGCGGTGACGAGTGGTGTACCGCAGGGATTAGTGCTTGTTCCCCAGCTATTCACCATATATATCAATGATTTGGATGAGGGAACCAAATGTAATATTTCCAGGTTTGCTGATGACACAAACCTAAGTGCATCCTCCTCACTACTCACAATCCCAAAGAGGCTTCAAGGAGATTTAGACAAGTTGAGTGAGTGGGAAAATACATGGCAGGTGCAGTATAATGTGGATAAATGTGAAGTTATCCACTTCGGTAGGAAAAACAGAAAGGCAGAGTATTATTTAAATGGTGATAGGTTGGGAAATGTTGATGTACAAAGGGACCTGGGTGTCCTTGTTCACCAGTCACTGAAAGCAAACATGCAGGTGCAGCAAGCAGTTAGGAAGGCAAATGGTATGTTGGCCTTCATTGCAAGAGGATTTGAGTACAGGAGCAAGGATGTCTTACTGCAGTTGTACAGGGCCTTGGTGAGACCACACCTGGAGCACTGTGTGCAGTTTTGGTCTCCTTACCCAAGAAAGGATATACTTATCATAGAGGGAGTGCAGCAAAGGTTCACCAGACTGATTACTGGGATGGCAGGACTGCCATATGATGAGAGATTGGGTCAACTAGGCCTGTATTCACTAGAGTTTAGAAGAATGAGAGGGGATCTCATTGAAACTTATAAAATTCTGACAGGTCTAGATAGACTGGATGCAGGGAGGATGTTTCCCCTGCCTGGAGGGTCTAGAACGAGGGGTCTTGGACTCAGGATACAGGGTAGAATATTTAGGACTGAGATGAGGAGAACTTTCTTCACTCAGAGGGTGTTGAACCTGTGGCATTCTCTACCACAGAAGGCTGTGGAGGCCAAGTCACTGAATATATTTAAGAAGGAGATAGATAGATTTCTAGACACAAAAGGCATCAAGGTGTATGGGGAGAGAGCGGGAATATGGTATTCAGATAGAGGATCAGCCATGATCATATTGAATGGCAGAGCAGGCTCGAATGGCCTATTCCTGCTCCTATTTTTCTATGTTTCTATGTATCTGAGTCAATGGGACTCTCTCTGACCTTTCTCCTCGGTCCATCTCCAGGACCAGTGTGTATCTGAGTCAATGGGACTCTCTCTGACCTTTCTCCTCGGTCCATCTCCAGGACCAGTGTGTATCTGAGTCAATGGGACTCTCTCTGACCTTTCTCCCCAGTCCATCTCCAGGACCAGTGTGTATCTGAGTCAATGGGACTCTCTCTGACCTTTCTCTCCAGTCCATCTCCAGGACCAGTGTGTATCTGAGTCAATGGGACTCTCTCTCACTGACTCAGAGGTGAGCTGTGTCTGCAGTTCGCTGCAAACTGTAAAGTTTGGCTGTGTGGGGCGGGGCAGGAAGGTTTCTAGCTACAAGTGAGGCATATTAATCAGAATATTCAACAATCACAACCGGCATTAACTGTGGCTCAGTGCAGGAACACTCAGACTGAACTGTCCCCGTGTTGGAGAGCGAGAGACAAGAGGATCACATACATCGGATTACATCGGATATACAGGCGCAGTAACAGGCCATTCGGCCCAAACAGGCCACGCCGGCGTTTATGCTCCTCTCGAGCCCCCTCCCGCCTTTCCTCATCGAAAACTATCAGCATAATCCTCTATTCCTTTCTCCCTCATATGCTTGCCTAGCCTCCCCTTAAATGCATCTATACTATTCGCTTCAAACACTCCCTGTGGTAGCGAGTTCCACATTCTCACCACTCTTTGTAAAGAAGTTTCTTCTTAATTCCCTGTTGGATTGCTTGGTGACTATCTTTGATTGATGGCCTCTAGTTATGCTCCTCCCAACAGAGTGGATACAGAGAGAATGTTTCCACTTATCAAAAGCTTTCATAATTTTAAATAACTCTATTGGGTTACCCCTCAGCCTTCTTTTTTCAAGGGAAAAGAGACCCTGTTCATCCTTTCCTGATATGTATACACTCGCATTTCTGGTATCATCCTTGTAAATCATCTCTGCACCCTCTCCAGTGCCTCTATATCAGTTTTATAATATGACACCCAGAACTGCATGCAGTACTCCAAGTGTGGTCGAACCAAGGTTCGATACAGGTTTAGCATAACTTCCCTACTTTTAATTCTATACTTCTAGAAATAAACCCTAGTTCTTGGTTTACTTTTTTTTTAAGGCCTTGCTAACCTATGTCGCAACTTCTAGTAATTTGTGTATTTGTACTCCTAGATCCCTTTGTTCCTCTACCCCATCTAGACTCGCACCCTCCAAGTGATGTGACCTCCCTATTCTTCCTGCCAAAATGTAATACCTCACATTTGTGTGTGTTGAACTTCATTTGCCAATTATATGCCCATTCTGCAAGTTTATTAATGTCCTCCTGTATCTTGTTGCAGTCCTCCTCAGGATTGACTACCCCCACAATTTGGTATCATTCGCAAATTTAGAAATTGTGTTTTGATTCCGAAGTCGGAGAGGGGGGACGGCTCAGTCGAAGAGGGGGGGCGGCTCAGTCGGAGAGGTGGGGGCGGCTCAGTCGGAGAGAGGGGGGATGGCTCAGTCGGAGAGGGGGGGGGCGGCTCAGTCGGAGGGGGAGGCGGCTCAGTCGGAGAGGGGGGACGGCTCAGTCGCAGAGAGGGGGCGGCTCAGTCGGAGAGAGGGGGGGTTCAGTCTGAGAGAGGGGGGGTTCAGTCTGAGAGAGGGGGGGTTCAGCCTGAGAGAGGGGGGGTTCAGTCTGAGAGAGGGGGGGCGTTCAGTCTGAGAGAGGGGGGGGCTTCAGTCTGAGAGATGGGGGGGTTCAGTCTGAGAGAGGGGGGGGTTCAGACTGAGAGAGGGGGGGGTTCAGTCTGAGAGAGGGGGGGTCAGCCTGAGAGAGGGGGGGTTCAGTCTGAGAGAGGGGGGTTCAGTCTGAGAGAGGGGGGGTTCAGTCTGAGAGGGGGGGGGTTCAGTCTGAGAGAGGGGGGGGTTCAGTCTGAGAGAGGAGGGGCTTCAGTCTGAGAGAGGGGGGGTTAATTCTGAGAGAGGGGGCCGGTTCAGTCTGAGAGAGGGGCCGGTTCAGTCTGAGAGAGGGCGGTTCAGTCTGAGAGGGGGCGGTTCAGTCTGAGAGAGAGGGCGGTTCAGTCTGAGAGAGGGGGGGTTTCAGTCTGAGACAGGGGACGGTTCAGTCTGAGACAGGGGACGGTTCAGTCTGAGAGAGGGGACGGTTCAGTCTGAGAGAGGGGGCGGTTCAGTCTGAGAGAGGGGGCGGTTCAGTCTGAGAGAGGGGGCGGTTCAGTCTGAGAGAGGGGGCGGTTCAGTCTGAGAGAAGGGGCGGTTCAGTCTGAGAGAGGGGGCGGTTCAGTCTGAGAGAGGGGGCGGTTCAGTCTGAGAGAGGGGGCGGTTCAGTCTGAGAGAGGGGCGGTTCAGTCTGAGAGGGGGCGGTTCAGTCTGAGAGAGGGGCGGTTCAGTCTGAGAGAGGGGGGCGGTTCAGTCTGAGAGAGGGCGGTTCAGTCTGAGAGGGGGCGGTTCAGTCTGAGAGGGGGCGGTTCAGTCTGAGAGGGGGCGGTTTAGTCTGAGAGGGGGCGGTTCAGTCTGAGAGGGGGCGGTTCAGTCTGAGAGGGGGCGGTTCAGTCTGAGAGGGGGCGGTTCAGTCTGAGAGGGGGCGGTTCAGTCTGAGAGGGGGCGGTTCAGTCTGAGAGGGGGCGGTTCAGTCTGAGAGGGGGCGGTTCAGTCTGAGAGGGGGCGGTTCAGTCTGAGAGGGGGCGGTTCAGTCTGAGAGGGGGCGGTTCAGTCTGAGAGGGGGCGGTT